>CAVNYN010286199.1:0-21883 GCA_963692815.1 Nyctanthes arbor-tristis | reverse complement strand
TGGTTTTTTCCCCTTTTTTCTTAAGTCTCCCACTAAATGCACTCAAGAATTCTTACCATGTGAGCCAGTTGTCTGGCAACTAGTGCCAAACGCTTAAAAATGAGGTTGATAATGAAGTTTACGAGTGTGTCACTTTGAACGTTATACCAACGTTTCAAGAGGTATTATTTCTCTGCAGTGTCATGCTTTTAATTAAATCAAAAGCTATATGTACCATTTAAGAGTTTTTTATATCTTATATGACTTTTTAATATGTGTTATGTTCAGGAAAAATTAATCTTTGTTGTTGGGTCAATTTCTGGGTTTACTGAAGAGTCTAGCTGGTTTTTTATGACTGTGCTGATTGCAAGAAAAAAGTTCCGAAGCCAAAGGATGCCTTCATATGTGACTCATGTGGTTGTACTACTTTTTTATATGTTACTATTACACTATATAGTATTACAAATATAACTTTCATAAGTCATTTTTGATTGAAAAATATCACATTTTTACAAAGCTGCATATAAAAATTAATGAGTCACATTAACAATAATAAATAAATAAATAAAACAAAATTAAATCATTAATTGGGTACGTCCACTATTGCGCAGAAAAAGACTAACCCTACGTCTACCATTGCATAGATGGGTTACTCAATCCCTAAAACTATTTCATCACTCAACCATCACTGAAGTAACTTTCAAAGGCCATATCACCTGTGATCTGCTATTGGCGAAAAATATGATGTATATCATATAACATATTATCCGGCACCATCCATAGTGTTTCTTATACCACCCGTGACCGCATCTCCTGATACGATTTTAGTTCAGTTCTTTGTCCCCGGTTTTACATCATTGCTTGGTCAACGATTCCACAAATCGTCCCCAACCTTTGAGCTAAGTCTCGATTTCGTCCTCAACCTTTGTTAAGACACACCACAGCCCCCAACCTTTGATAAATACGCACAAATCGTCCATTTTTACACTATTCCACAAAATTTTTAACAAAAAGACGATTATACCCTTGAAACTTTTTAAATTTTTTTAAAAAAAAGTTTAAAAATATTAAAAACCAACTCACCCCTAACCCTCCCCTTCGGCCGGAGTTCGCCGGCAGCCGAAACGGTCCATTCCGGCATCCACAAATGTGGGGTGAATCCCTTTCATTTTGCTGCTGGAAATGGCAGCAAAATAGGGGGGATTCACCCCCCATTTGTGCTGCCAGAAATGCTGCTGGAAATGGTAGCTATTTCGCTGCCATTTCCGTCAGCATTTACACTAACAAATGGGGGGTGAATTGTGCTGCCAGAAAACGGCAACATTGCTGCTCCCGTTTTCTGGCAGCACCAACGCTTTCGGAAATGGCAGCGATTTCACTGCCATTTCCTGCAGCATTTTTGCTGCCAAATTAGGGGGTGAATCCCCCCATTTGTGCTGCCATTTCCGGCAACATTTTTGCTGCCAAATGGGGAGTGAATCCCCCAATTTTGCTGCCGTCCAATAGTAAAATGGGGGAATTCACCCCCTTTTTGGCTGCCGGAACTCTCCGTTATGGCGGTCAAAATTGCCGGAGGAAGAGGGACTTGGGTTGGGTTGGGTTGGGTTGGGGTGGGGTGGGGTGGGGTGGGGCGGGTTGGGGTGGGGTGTTTTATTATTTTTAAACTTTTTTAAACAAAAATTAAAATATTTAATGGTATAATTGTCATTTTGTTAAAAATTTCACAGAACAGTAGAAATAGAGACTATTTGTGTGTATTTATCAAAGGTTGGGGGTTGTAGGGTGTCTTAATATAAGTTGGGATGAAACCGATTCTTAACCTAAAGGTTGGGGACGATTTGTAAAATTGACCCTAACTTTCAAAGGCCATATCACCCGTGATCCGCTGTTGGCGAAAAATATTATGTATATCATATAACATATTATCTGGCACCATCCATAGTGTTTCCTATACTACTCGTGACCGCATCTCCTGATACGATTTTAGTTCAGTTCTTTGTCCCCGGTTTTCCACCATTGCTTGGTCAACGATTCCAGTTTTCTAGGTGGGTCATCTATTCATATGGTTGTGCTATATGCTATCCGGTAACTCCACTAATACACACAATATTTTTGCACATATATCCAAGGAAGAGCTAAATCCCCATGGGGTTTGTTTTCTTTTTTATTTGCTACTTATATATGGTGTTTTTTTTTTTTTTTTGAAGGAAGCAAATTTATTCATTCATAAAATCAGTCAATAATACATCAGATAAAAATAAAGGGGTAAATTGGACCATTCCGTGGTCTCTGACAAGGAACCAGCCGTCCTGGTAATGATATGGGCAGCCTAGTTCGCAGAGCGACTAATCTACTTAAAGTTGACATTAGACTTGTCTTGAAAAATTGAAGGGCAATCCTCAATTAGCATCCCAAAATAAGACAAATCAGTAGCTTCGGAGAAGGACTGATGAAGGGCCAGTGCATCAGTTTCAAAAATAATAGGTAGGACAAAACGGTTTTTTACCCAACTCAAGGCCTCACGAAATGCCAACACTTCAGCGAAGGGAGCCTCAACTTTTCCATGAAACACCACTGCCTTGCAGGCAATAAAGAAACCATGCTCGTCCCTAATGATAATTCCCAAACCTGCCTTGTGTTGATTATCAAAGAGGGCTTCATCAATGTTCACTTTGAGAGAGCCATGCACTGGAGGCGACCAAAACTGAACTTCATTAGGTTGATTTAATAGAGGCATGTGAGCAAAACTAAGTGCCTGAGCTTCACACCGTTGGTGCCAAAACATCTCTGCTTGGGCAACCACTTGGAGAGCCAAACCGGATCTCGCTTTCCACACTATATCGTTGCGACTGGCCCAAATTGCTCAGCACATCATTGCGGCCACATTCCTTTCATCCTTCTGCATTCTATCAAAAGCCGAGGATAGCCAACCTCTAAAATGAGAATACTGACCTTGGATCAAAGGGACTTTAGAAGCTAACCACACCCTCCTAGCAAACATGCAATCAACGAGGGAATGAAGGACAAATTCATCAGCATTCCAGCACACTGGACAGTAGGAGTTAACATCTACTCGCTTTGTTCGAAGAGCATCAACCATGGGAAGAATTCCCAGCGCAGCGCGCCATAAAAAACTCTTGACTTTTTCCGAGACATGAAGCTGCCAAAGCTGCTGCCAGAGAAGCTCAACAAGAATCGACCCACTAATAGGAGTATCATGCATCAGGGCTTTATATCCACTTCGAACAGAGTAAACGCTCTTGGTGTCATGAAGCCAAAAAATACAATATTCTCTACTGCGATCGCTAAAGGGAATATTTAAGATCAGGCGACAATCCTTCTCATTGAACAAGTCCCGTTGATTATCCCTGTCTCATTGAAGATTACCCTCCATCCTCCATCATAAGGTTACTAACAGTTACTTGGGATG
Source organism: Nyctanthes arbor-tristis (assembly GCA_963692815.1). Classification (NCBI taxonomy): domain Eukaryota; kingdom Viridiplantae; phylum Streptophyta; class Magnoliopsida; order Lamiales; family Oleaceae; genus Nyctanthes; species Nyctanthes arbor-tristis. The sequence continues at coordinate 18,474 of CAVNYN010286199.1, read as the reverse complement.
CATCCGGCATGGGAGTAGAAGTGACAAAGCCATTGTGAATATCCGGGAGCCATGGATCGTCCCATACACGAATTGAAGAACCACAGCCCACACGAAACTGGCAACCATTCCTGATAAGTAGTTGGGATGCCATAATGCTACGCCAGATGTAACTAGGGTTATGGCTGACCTTGGCTTCCAAAAAGGTAGAGGAAGGAAAATATCTAGCCTTATAGATCCGAGAGGCTAAGGAATGTTGATCCACTGTGAGTTTCCATGCTGGCTTCCCCAATAAAGATATGTTCACTTCACGAAGCATTTTGAATCCGAGACCCCCATTCATCTTAGGAACGCATATCCCATCCCAACTAGGCCAATGAATACTCTTCTATTGTTGGTGCTGGAACCCCACCGAAAGGCATTCATCTTACGTTCAATTTCCTCACAAAGGGTAGCCGGGATCAAGAAGATGCTCATAGTGTAATTTGGGATGGCCTGAATCACTTATTTGAGTAGAATCTCTTTACCTGCACGAGAGAGAAACCTTTCCTTCCACCCTTAGATTCGTTGCCATGCTCTGTCTTTGATATACGCAAAAATGTCTTTTTTCTTCTTCCCTATCATAGAAGGAAGTCCAAGATAGCAGGGGTAACCCTTCGAATTTTGAATCCCAAGGCTGGAACGGATTGCTCGTCGACAATCAGAAGAAACATTGGAGCTGAAGAAGAAGGATGACTTATGAAAATTTGCAGCCTGCCCCAATCTCATAAATGTCAAGAGTATGTTTAATCTCCTCACACTCTCTAGAGTTTGCCTGGAAAAACAACAAGCTGTCGTCAGCAAAAAAGAGGTGGGAAACAACTGGCGCGGTACGTGCAATTTTAGCTCCATGGAGTTGGCCGGAACCCACGTTGTGTTGCAAGTAGGATGAGAGACCCTCGGCACAAAAAATAAATAAATAAGGGGATAATGGGCAGCCTTGCCGGAGTCCTCTTCCAGGGATAATAGGACCAAACTCACTTTCCCTGTGACATATATTGTATCGGACAGTAGAAACACAAAGCATCACACATTCAATCCAGCGGGGATAAAATCCCATTTGGCACAAAACATCCTTTAAGAAGTCACACTCAAGACTATCATAAGCCTTCTGAATATCAATTTTGAGAACAGCCATACTATGCCTACCTTGCCGCTTCCGCTTCATATAGTGCAACACCTCGAAACCAACCATAATATTATCTGAAATAAAGCGCCCCGGCATAAAAGCGCTTTGTTCATCAAAAATAATGTTAGGAAGCACATTTTTTAGGAGGTTTGCAATCATTTTGGCTATGATCTTATACAAAACATTACACGTGGAGATAGGTCTAAGATCATTCATGGATTCAGGCCCTTCTTTTTTGGGGATTAAGACAATCAATGTATCATTCAAACCCGCTGGGAATCTACACTCATTCAGCCATGACAAGACAACCTGTGAAATGTCTCCCTCAATAATATCCCAGTGGTGTTGGTAGAACGCTGGATTCATTCCATCCTGCCCTGGGGATTTGTCGGGATGCATACTAAAGATTGCTTCACGAACTTCATGTGCAGTAAAAGGGGCGACCAAGGTATCATTCTCGCCTTGTGACACACGGTTCCCAACAAAAGAGAGAATAAAAGAGGAAGTAGGGCAACTCATTGATGAAATAAAGAGAGAATTGAAATAATCAAGCATGATATTTTTAATACCTTCTGCACTTGTCGTCCAATCCCCTTCAGAATTCCTCAGCTTCAGAATTAAGTTGTTCTTTCTCCTAGGAGAGGCAGCCTTATGGAAAAATTTTGAATTGGAATCTCCACCTTTAAGCCAGAATTTATTAGCTCTTCGTTTCCAATATGATTCCTGCTGATGAAGTGCAACAAAATAATCGACTTGGGCTTTGTGAAAAGCACTCAAATCAGCTTCGTTACGGCTAGAGTGCAATCTGTCCATAGTGTCTCGGCAGTGGTTGATCTTCTGCTTAAGCGTTCTTAGCATTCCACCATTCCAACTAGCTAACGCAGCGCCACAATATTCCAATCTACGCTGAACGGAGTCCCCTATACTTCTCTACCAGCTTGTTGCCACGACTTGAGCACAATTAGGTTCCTAGAGCCAATGATTCTCAAAATGAAACCTATGCCCCTGTGGTCTTGGGCGAAAGCACTGAGGCTGAAGGAAAATGGGGGAATGGTCAGATGAAAAGATTCCCAACTTCCATACTCGTGCATCTCTAAAACAACCGGCCCAATCCGAAGTAACGAAGACTCTATCCAATCGTTCCTCAATCCATCCCAGAAGCCCACGCGTTTTAAACCATGTGAATTGATGCCCATACATCTCCAAGTCATGAAGTTGGCAATCTTCAATTGCCTCACGAAACCCGTTGGGCAGCCAATTGGGATGAGGAATGTCTCCAAATTTCTCATGGTGATGGAACAAGTAATTAAAATCTCCTATACAAGCCCACGGAAGAGCCGAAGATGAAGCAAGCAGACACAAATGATCCTAACTCTCTTTTCGTTTAGACCGGTCCAGTATACCATAGAAGCCCGTCAAACGCCATTTAGGTTGGTTTCTAATAGAAACCTCGACATCAATGTAGTGTCAGGAGTAACTTACAAGAGATGCCATATCTTATTTTTTTCCAGAACATAGCTAAGCCACCACTATGTCCTATGCAGTCAACCGAAAATAACCCATCATAACCCAATTTATTTTTTATTGTCATAAGATACCGATTACAAGAAAGAGTTTTCATAAGAAAAGTAAAACAAGGATCTGAACTGCATGTGGGTTGCTGAGCCCACGACAGTTCCAACTAAGGGTATTTATCGGGATCGGTGGGCCTACAAAGCAGAGCCCACCATAACACAGTTTTTTGGCCCTAATTGGCCCAGATTTTCTTCACCAGGAGCTGCCGAATCCTTCTTGCCATCAACTCGGCGCCGTTTTTGATCCAAAACCAAGAGCCCATCAGCAAATTCTGGCCCAGCATCGATTAAGTCATGGTCAACCCCTTCCTTAAATAGAGGATTTTCATTTATCAATAACGGAAATGGAGGATGCAGAGTTATTGGCTGGTTTGACGTCTCCTCATTAATCACCACATTCTTCCCTTTGTTAATAGCTGGAATCACGGGGATTGAATTAGGAAAAACCCTATCCACAGCCATATCCTCGAAACCTCCCTTTCTACCACCGGGACAGTTCCGACGTCTCGTTCCTCAGCCATTTCTAGCCGGATTGATAGACATTCCGGTGAGTCGAAGCACGCAACCATGGCCCATATGCACGTTCAACCTGTTCACTTTGAGCCTCAAAGATCTTCTCACAGAATCGGTCAGTGTGCCCGATTTTTCTACAGACGAAGCAAAAAGTTGGCAAACTTTCATATTTAAAGTTAACCCAGATCCAATCTCCACCAGGTTTCCACAGTTTCATCTTCCTTTTCAGTGGCATCCGAACATTAAGAAGCACGCGGAGACCCATGAAAGTTTTTAATCCTCCAGAGAAATTTTTTGGGTCCGAGTTGATGAAGGAGCCCATAAAATTTCCGATATGTTGAAGAACCCGTTCCGACATAAATCCAATGGGTATGCCATGAACCTGAACCCAAACACTCCAGTGAAAAAATTCAACTTGTAGCGGGTTAACGTTTTCATCCAGATGCTTTGCCAGCAATAGGTGCTGATCGAACGTCCATGGTCCCTCTTTGAGTAAGCGATTCATATCGATCGGATGGAAGAACTGGAACAGAAATAATGAGGGAGCCAGATCCTTAATGCACATCCCCTTTCACTGGCCTCCAGATTAAGGCCATAGTGTTTTTCATAGCAGTAAAGTTGATTGCCTTCTCCGTAAAGAAACGACCGATGAGGCAATACTGAAGATCCTCCTTCACTTGGGTAACATCATCCTTCTCCAAGTCAACACCAAATCCTTCCTCTTCATCAAGGGTTAACCGGGAATATACATCTTCCAGAGCCATTGGAAACAGTAAAGAGCCAAACAAAATATCGCCGGAAACTTGCCAATAGACAAGACGACGAGCCATACTTGTCAGAGGACAAGATCGGAACATTTTGAAATATTGTCAAAGATTAATTTAAACTTTAGTTTAGATGCCAAGTGCCAGAGAAGTTTTGGAGCCCCTTTGATCGGCAATCAGGCAGTGTAAGATCTTAATAGCTAAGGATTGGACTCTTGACAACTAAGCACGAGTTGTCGCTTATATATGGTTTTGACAAAAAACTTGAGTTTAATTGGTTCTATCTGTGACAATATTGATATATTAGTACTCTTTTTACTCTATATTTTGTTGCAAAGAAAATGTTAACTTGATATTTGCCATGTGTCTGTGTGTCATGTGGGCCTTTGATGCATTGCAGTCATGATAATAGGTATGGAATTTAGAGATCATATATGGTTTTAAGTTTAACCAAACCTTCTTAGGATCCATTTGGCATTTGGTCAAACACGATTTTTTTGTTTTTTATTTTTTTATTATTATTATTTTCTTTTTAGTACTAAATTGAAGTTTCATTGCAAAACGTCAAATATAAAACCAGATCCGACTTTTAGGTCCCAAGTAGAATAGCACCATTGCTTTCAATTCCATTCAAAAACAGCCGACCCATTCATTTGGCAATTAGTCAAACACAAATTGGTCATACAACAATTCAATGATAATTTGAGTTATATTTTTAACTGGGGACACTTAGTGACACAAAAAAAAAAAATGCCTCATTTCATTGTTGAAGTTAAGCTTCAAATGACTTACCTCATCATTCCAGAATTTTCGTTGCATCCAAGTGTCATAAATTAAAAATATAACTCAAACTCTAATTGAAAATGTTTATAGTCCATTGCCAAATGGAGTCTTATTCTAATTCCAGTTGGCTTAAGTTTTATTTCTTTCAATGACACGGCTTAGGCAAATTCTTATACTTCACAATATTTAAGAGCGCTCTTGATAACTCGATAAATTAAATAAAAAAGGTGTCTAAGAAGTCCGACAAACTGGGCGTATATATTAAATAAATAGTAGAGAAAAACATGTTTATTTATGTTTGAAGAACTTAAGCACAAGATCAAATAGATTTATATGCACAATATATGACTATGAACCTAAGTTTGAATTGAAAGGGAGAAAAAAATATGAACAAAAGCAAATCCATAATTACATAAATATTTATTTCTTTTTCCAATGCTTCTTAGTTTATATTCGAATCCATCACAAATGTCTCCAACTACAGTAGAATTTTTCATTTCATAATTTATTATCTCATGCAAGATGAATTTGAGAAAGCTATTCTTTCTAATTTTTGTCGTTTTAGGGACGAAGTTATGTTGTCATGTGTAAAATTATAACATATAATTTCACGTTGAAAATTATTATAATTTTTATTACAGAGTCATCAAGATCAACTTGCCTCTTTGATTAATTTTGCTCCTTTTTTCCAACTGTATTCACTTGCATATATGATACTCCTCCTTCGCACGGTGGACATTCCCTATGCCGCCTCCTTGGCCATAAGTATAGTTACTGAGAGCTTAAATAGTAGTACCAGTGCTAAAACTTATATGTTCGAGGTGTTATTTTAGTAATCATTTGTTGCCAATTTGCTATCACTTTATTTCGGTGATCACTAGATGATCTTATCTTATTTAATAGTTTTTTGCAGCTATAAAACTCACAATAAATTCAATGAGGAAGTTAACAAGGTCGACGATAATTCCAAATGGACATGGAAGGCCACGGAATGAGAATAATGGTATTTCATTTCGTGGTACTTGTGTTTTTTTCCCTTGATTAATATTATAGTATCAATCTATCGCTTTTGTGCTATTTGCTAGGCACACTTTAATAACAATGTTATTCTTAAAACTTTCATAGATACATTAGATGCAGACTCTAAAAGGTTATGCATTGTCACTCTTGATAATACTCCACCCGTGAATTCATCTATAAATCTATTGAACTCGGGCTCCAGTTCTTGCTTGAGAATGCCGTTTCGAGACATCTCCAATCGTGAACGGTTATCCTTATTGCCTACTATTTTTTTAGCTTCCTTTTTCATTGTTGTGTACTAATCTTTATCTTTGTTTATTATTTTCATTGCACCTACGTTTCTTATTTTCTTGAGATAAATAATGTTGTAGATATATCACATTTACGCCCTACTGGAACGAATGGAGTGAGCCTTGAAAACTCTACAATAGTTAATTCACAGGTAAATGTGTCTAATGTTGCCTCCAATTTTCGATTTCAATCACCATTAAGTGATCTCAGAAATGGTATGAAATATCCCTTCTTTTGTGATCTCTTACCTTGGATGTGGTTGATTTGGTCAATGACTATATGGTTAATCAGAACACTTCAGAGGTGCGTCGTACTTGAGTTCTGATTCAATATGTACGTTTGAATCCAGCAGTGACCAGTTCCAAGAGCTTCACACGACGGAGTTTCTTAATAACATTGGATGTTCAGGGTTACCTGCTCATGAGATCGGAAGAGCACACGTCGGAGTTCCCGTGATGCTGTTAAGGAATCTAGATCCATTAGCTGGGTTGTGTAATGGTACACGACTTTTGATAACAAGACTTGGACCACGCGTTGTTGAAGCTAAGATATTGTCAGGGGCGTTTGCTACAGACAAACACTTCATACCTTGCATGAGTTTAACTCCATCTGACCTAAGTTTGCTATTTAAATTTCGAAGGCGACAATTTCCGTTGATGATATCTTACTCTATGACTATCAACAAGAGTCAAGGCCAGTCTTTCTCAACTTTGAGCCTTCTTCTAAAAAAGCCAATGTTTACACATGGGCAGTTCTATGTTGCTGTGTCCAGGGTTACGAGTCATGTAGGTTTAAAGATCTTGATATGTGATAAAGATGGATGACTCAGCAATTCTACTATTAACGTGGTTTACAGGGAAGTGTTCAATAATCTTGGTTAGGTCAGTTTCTTTTTCATATCATTATATAGAATTCACTTATTCGTATGATATGCTTTACATTTACAGGTCATTTATTTTCATTTGTCCTGGTATTTGCAAATCATTTTTCCTTTTGCATAAAACTTGAAATTCTTGCAACTTGATCTCATGTCATGGATTTAACTATGTACATATGGATTAAATTTATAGGTGGCAACATTTTGGCACGTTTCATTGTATATTATTATTTTTTAACTTCTAGGCATTAATGTATGGTAGAGTTGTATTGTATACTAAGATCATAGTATTCCTTCTATGTGGTTTGTTATGTTGAATATGTTTTGGTTAAATTATAAGATACTCCTCATTTGTTTCTAGATTGTTATTTGGTTTCCAATAGTATTTTTTCCTTCTGTAACTTGGACTATAAGTCTTCTATATGTTTTTTTTCTCTTTCTTGTGATATGTTCGATTAAATTATTACGTTTCATACTTTAGCCTTAGCTTTTATATATGATTAAATATTTGTGTTGTGGTCATGTTGAAAATTATGTCAACTCTATTCCTACATTTAGAATGCCAAAAGCATTAGTTTTTTTTTTTCAATTAATAGTGCTAATTACAATATAGCCGTTTTGTGCATATAAAAACTTATTATAGTAATTTCTGTTCATCTTTATGTTTAGTTGAGCTAATACAGGGCACTTAGTTCATTCTATAAGTCGTCTCAGTCTTATAGTTTGTTAGAAGTAACTGTTACAGTGGATATTATAAGGTATTAAATATTTTGGTTAATTTTTATATGTTTCTAGCATTTATAAATATATGACTTGTGTAGTTGTGGTTATTCCAAATTATTGGTTGATTTTTTAATAAACTATATTTACTCAATTGTGCAGACTCTCATATTCTGAGTCATTACTTATTTTGACGTGTGCTATATGCTTTTGGTTTAGATGTTCTTCATTTACTATTCTGACTCTTTTGATATATTCCTCAATATTTATTTGCATTTGAATAGTTATTGTCATCATAGTTTAATTGTTTGTCGGTGAATCATATACATTGAGGTAAATTATTATTTTTTTTTTTATGTTTTAATATGGGTTGACATATACACATTGGTAATTGTTACATAATATCGTATTGATTTTATTTATCTGCAAATTGAGATGCTATTTGTAAATATTGGGTAATAATGCAATTCACACAGGGATGGTAAAATAACTCCAATCCATTTACATATTTTTTACTCTCTAAGTGTTGGTCATCTAAGATATAGTTCTATGAATGTTTCTGAATTGAGGAGTGTTTGTTGCTTCGTTCCTCTTAGCTCTTATATCCAGTTATCATTTAATATATAAATTCTTTATTCTACATAGACATGGTATTTACAATAATGCCTCTTTCCTTTATATTTTTTTTATCACCATTGAAATCAAAATAAAGAATGCTTGCCCGGTGTTTTGATCTTACATTTTATGTGGAGAATAGTACAATATTCTTTGATTTGTTTTTTAAATGAAAATATATATTTTAAGCATACCCTTCCTCTTACTTCTCAGAAGGAATGTATGCGTCATTGGTTGTGTTGGCTCATTTGGAATTACACTTTACCGTACTAATATATTTTTATTATATTCTTAGTGACATCAATAAAAAGTTATATTGAACTTCATCTCAAAATTTTGCACAGCTTGGTTTGTATTCTATAGTTGATACAAATATTACATCCATTTTTAAAGGTACTTCTTATAAATTTTCATGAAATATTAGCATGTTTCACTCTTTACATTCGGATGTAACTTTCTTTTAACGGTGCTTTACCCGTACAACGCACGGGTGTTAAACTAGTAATGTGTAAGGGGAAAAAGTGGGAGGGGAGGGGGAATATAAACTGAACACATGGCAGTAGTTTATTGAATTGGAAGGGGAGTGGGAGTGGGGAAAAACAGTATTTTATTAGATTAGAAGGGGAGTGTGATAGGGTGAATAAACCTAAATAAATGGCCAAATTTGGCCCCTCATTTAGGTTTATTCCCCTTCAAAATGGGTTTTTACCCTTTTCTTTTAGCACATTATTTGTCGTTTGGGGGGAAAAACCCCGCCCCCAAAACTAATTGTGCTCTTAGAAAGATATCTATCAAATGAATGCTCCAAGGCAAGCCCATGACATACCTTCTGAAAAGTGAAAACCTTGTCAATAAAGCAAGGGAAACGTAGTTAAATCCCATGTCGCAAGAAATCAAAATCCGAAAACAAAAATTATATATTTTGAAACAAACTTATCCCCTCCACCCCCCCCCCCCACACAACATCAACTCTAGTCAGAGAACTTTCATCAGTGTAAAATTGATGCATGACAACTCTCCGTTCGCTGATTATAAGCTTTTCTGAGAAATGACGCTTAATCCTTTGCTTAATTGTTTGATTTCTTGTAACAATTCAATCTAAGGACACGGGTTAAACTTCTAATTGTATGTTACGATAGTTTGATGCATTCTTAATTAACACAAAGGCGCTGAATTATGTACAAATGTAGTGTAATATTTGGATTATTATTATTATATAATTCTTAACAGACAGTGCATATACCCGTACAATTTCCAAATTCTTAGAAAATACCAAAGTTTAATCAGAATCATTTTTAAGTTTGTACGATTTCATGAGGAGGAAAAGAGGGATGGGAGCCTAAATCCCATAATTAGGAACATTATTAGTACATAGCGTGATGTTAGTTTTGAAAATATTCAAGCACTAGACGTCTAATATTCTTATAGATGAATGAAAACTTATGAATAAATGGCTTTTTAATTGATGGTATATGAAGTCGATGCCAAACTAGTGGCATATGCAGAGAATTCTTCAGCATTTGAAAGTTCTGAATTTGGTTTGTTAATTGATGATTGTAAACTCCTACTCAACAGTCATGCGAACCAAGTTGTTGAAAAAGTACAATTTAAGACTATATTTCCTAATATGGCCTTATATTTATTGAATTTGTCATCTTAATTGTTTGTTATTATTGATTACCATGCACCAGTAATAAGGGTATATTAGAAAACTAAAAAATTAATTAGAAAAAATGGAATATAATTTAGGACGGATGAAAAAAAGGATAATAGAATATCATTACGGGATGGAAACCGAAAGAGTATATAATAAGGATAATTCTCACCCTACATCCCCATTAGTTTAACTTTGATGCAATTTTATCCATTCCTATATTTTCCCCTAATTCATCTTGAATCTTTTAGATATTCTCCGGTTACATCCATGATGACAGATTTTATCATATTCACCGTTAAACTATTGGGCAAAATTGGTATAGGGCATAAAAAACTTGTGATTCTCACAGTACACTTTGAAGTAACCGGGATAATTAGTTTGGTGCCAATTTAGAGCTTCGCCTTGAAGATCCAGAGTCTTAAATTTTTTCAAAAGGAAATCTACTGGCATTGCATCATCAGGGTACATTAACAGAAACATAGTTTTTCATTAAAATCAAATACATTAGGATACATTAAAAGAAACATAGTTTTTCATTAAAATCAAAGTCTCAAAGTCATACATAAATCCAAAGGATGCAAATTACAGTGGTTTCTAATAAACGCTGCTAAGGTTCCATTCTTGATCAGCAAAAGGCACAGAGTAGTTGTATCCAGGCAGCATAAAGTTTGGCTCAAATCTAATACAGTCGTTGACGTCGTCTTCCCATCCAGAATAATCTGAAATCATCATCAGAGGCTGTTGGCTTCCATTTTCTCCAGAAGAAGAGGCAAACTCGACGATTTCTTCATTCTTTGGCTCGATAGGGGCTGGAAACTCCATCAAGTCTTGACTTGGAATCTGAACATCATATGGCATTGTCTCCATCCACATCCGAATCTGATCTTCATCTTCCCATGCAGAATCTGAACTCATCTGAGGCTGTTGGCTTCCATTTTCTCCAGAAGAAGTGGCAAACTCGACGATTTCTTCATTTTTTGGCTCTACAGACACTGGAAACTCCATCAAGTCTTGACATGGAACCTGATCATCATGTGATAGGCTGTTACTATGATCACTTTCTAATATTGTCTCCATCCACATGCGAATCTCTTCTTCGTCTTCACTCAACGTCGGCAAGTTGGTACTCTGATCACACTCATAAACCGGTTGCTCAACCGGGGCAATCTCACTGAATGTCGGCAAGTTGGAACTCTGATCCGATTCATAAACAGCTTGCTCAGCCGGTGCAATCTCGTTTCCCATACTTGAAGGCTCAGAGATTGAAGTGCCATTATACGATACTTGTTCTGAACAAGACAGCTTCGCAACTTTCTTCTGATCATTAATCTTCCTCTGTCTTTTGTTGTTCCCTACGTGGTCGTGTATTCTGCACACCACAATGTCATTTGCCTGTAAACAGAACACCAAAATTACTTAACGTTCACAGATAAATACTTCAATTTCAATTTATTAGTGAAAATATTATTAAAGATGACGCCAACCTTCTTGTCATTTGAGGGAGGAAGTAAACATTCATCAAGAATGTACTCGTGCATGATCCAATTCGTCTTGCGCCCGACTCCTTTTTCTTTTTTCGTCTTCTCAAAGTAAACAAGCGTGTTCTTTCTCCCAAGAACCGACCCATCAACCTCGTCCAAGATTTCATTTATTCCGCTAGTCATCCTCCAATACCCCTTCCCATCTTTGGTGCAGCGATCTAGTCTCGACCCCTTGTCAAACTTTCTCACCCTTGATGTAAAGAAGTACGAGTAATTTGCACCGTCCTCTAAAAATAAGAAAAAATTAGAGATCATTAGAAATCTTGAAAAGAAAAAGAACTTACAATAATCTCGCAACAAAATAAAACACCCCTTAATATTAATTCAAGAAACTAACTGACATGACTAGACTACGTAGTTTTAGTGCTTCAACAACGTAATAACTTGATGATCTCAATTATACAAAAGCCATCATATTCAAGAAAACTACATAAACTGCGTATTATTAGTACCCGAACGACATAAACGCGATCGATTAAGTGAAGAGACACACGATTCATGATACCTTGAAATCCAAGAAACATGGAAATAAAATTGCGTATAAATGCATACAAGAAACCTCTTGATATTTTTATATCCCTAAAAAATTAAACACATCATCATCAGTTCAAGTTTAGTACCCGCTAATTAACTAACAATATTTTCTGTGATTAGATATTGAAAGACTTTTTATTAATACCTGAAGGAATGTCTGAAGGTTGACAACAATATACGTCCATGTCACGTATAACGCCGGCCGGATATTCCTGGGAACCATGAACTCTAGGAAACAAATAGAACTTCAACAACTCGTGATCGTATGGCTGAAATCGATAACCGGGAGGAAGTAGTCTCTTTCCACAGACTTTACTCATTCTTTCTACTCTAAGATCATACGTAGAAATTAAGAATATGATCTCTATGGAAAGGAAAGAATGCAATATATGAGAGTGATATAACCTAAGGGAATTAACACGCATATATGGGTATAATTTGGCGGTTGAGACTATATATACACACACATATGGGCTATGGCCTGGGATGGGTTAAAAAGACCTATTGTCGAGCTATCTTATGGAACTTGAAATGGGCTACTAAATGCAACTCGACTGGATATATATCTTGACATGTGTACCAACAATTACAAGTTTTGGATGTATCATCTTCACATCACGACTCAAATTACAGGCCCTCCTCTCCACCACCGTTTTCACGTCTAATTGCTTAACTTCTTGTTGGAAATTTTTTTTTTAAAAAAAAAAAAAGGAACAATTTGACTACTACGAAAGATAATTTCCTACATATAGTGAACACGAGATTGTGTTTTCGTTTGTCATACAATTAGATTTTTTTCTATTTTTAATTCGGTCATATTCCGCCCCAAATTTTCAAATCCTTTTGTTTGAGTATTATATTTAATATGTAATCCAAAATAATGAGAGAAGTCTCAGAACTGAATAACATTTACGCGACTCCTATGAACTTAAAAATTGGGCCCGAGAAGAAATTAGACATAATGGCAACATATGAAGACGAATTTAGTCTCTCAATTTCCAATAGATTGAGTGCATATATTGCTATCCATGAATTTAGGATTAGTATGATTTCTGAAAATTGTGATGAGATTTTGGGTAAACAAGCTTTGTAACGGAATTGAAATTCTTCGATTTGGGAAATGTTTTTGAGGGAAAGAAACACAAATAAAATTTATTTCGTGGTGTGAGAAGATGAAGGAGGGACAATTATAAAGGGTTAATTAAGTAATTATGGCTATGTCCATTTAAGTAAATAATAAAATTAATTAAAAGTGAGGTATAGAAAAAAAATTTGTAGTGGTAATATAACCACCCTTTTAAAAAATTAGTTGAAATATTAGTTCTCTCATATACACCTATTAAATGTGTATAGTTGTAAAAAAATAGAATTATTAAAGTGCAATAATTAATAAATAAAAATGTATAATAAGGAAGTAATGCTAAAATTTATTTTTCTAATATTATTAAATAAATTTTTCTTAATCTATGAGAAAAAAAGGAATATGATCATCTTTTTTGGACGGAGCTAGTACTACTCGGCGAACCACTCTCTTGAATGTAGATAAACAACTATCATCATCTATAGATTTTTTCAATGTTGCCAAGTTATCATACTGCAAAAACAAATTTCTTTTCACTTAGCTCAAATTATTGTCCTACTTGAACAATGGATTCACAGGTGAAAATGGTGGTCACATTGCTCAAGGACTTGAACGAGAGCATCTCAAACGACATTGTTAAAGTTTGCGCTACAAGGAAATTTATCTTACCAACAAAATTTGACAGAAAAAGTGCCTGAAGCTTGGAAATGCTTTTGGTCGACCAGGAGGTTGTCCATTTGTTCTTTATTTAAAGTGATGCTTTTTTCATTGCTCCAATTCATATGTTATACAATTTTGCTCTATTATACATTGTCATCAAAATTTACCTGTGCAATGCACGAGTACAAATTGCTAGTGGAATTTATTAGTTAAGCCTATGCAAAAGGGTGTTAGAAAATCCCACATTGAAAGCTAAAGAAAGCACACATATTGAGGAGCAATACAAAAGCAGGCCAATTATGGATGTATTACATGCTAGTTAGTTGGATGGGGTTGATGGGTGATCAAGAAGGCCCATGGCTTAGATTAGCGACTTTCATTAAACTTGGGAAGAGCGCCCTCCTAAGGTAGGCAAGTGTTCAAGCATATGCTATAATATGTGTTAGTAGAGGCCTGTGTTTGCACAGCCCGTGCCCGATTCTATGAACGTTTTTAGTTTGGGCTTTCTCCTCATTGTGTTTTCGATTAATTTAGAAATTTTGGCCCATTAGCCTTATAGTATTTTTTTGGAGAAAAGTTATTACAAAATCAGACCTAATCCACTGATTTGGTGAAAACCTTGGGAGCCATATAGTTTCGAGAACCAGATTTGATGAACAAGTTACAACTAAATTGCTATGTTATTTGCACCAAACTTAATACAGTGTCCGATTTTCAATTTTTATGAAAATATGGATATAACCCTTCTTAAAATCATCATATAGTCAGGTACCTAACCGTTATTAATTATCGTTAGATGAATATATTAATTAAGCTATGCATATATTGAAGGAGTCCAAGGCAGTAATTTCTCAGTACACAAGAGATAAACATCTAAATCAGTAAAAGCCTACTGAAGAAGAATGATGGATTTAACGTTTGAAATTAACAGAAACCAACAATGAAACGACTGAAGATCGAAAGCAAAAACAAACACTCAAACCAATTTTAGCATGAAAAAGAAGCCAAAAGATGGCGTCAAAGGTTCAAAGGCCAAATCCCGTCAAAAAGGGCATTCGGAATCCCACATTAGAATCAGAAGAAAGTGCAGGGGCTGAGGGAGCAATATAAGGAAAGATCAATTATTGATTAGGTTACAATATGTAACATGCTCAATGGTTGATCAAGAAGGCCTGTGGCCTAGGTTGGTGATTGATATTAGAAGAGGAAAGAACTGCTTGTTTAACAGACGTGTGCTCTTCCGATCTCCCGTTATAATATTTATTAACAGATGTGGGACTGACTGCTAATGAACAAAACTACCTCCAAGCATGCCGATTGTCACCATGGTTTGCTGAAAGGTACAATCCTTGGTTTGAGAAGATGGGGAGCAGGTTGGAAGACTTGCATTGCAATATCAAGAGAGTCCCACAACCTACAAGTTGACGCACCCGATCGAGCACATCATAATAATTCATAGTCTGGCAATAAGTGACAGTTCTGAGATTTGGCATTTTGATCAATCTATACAATACAAAAGTACAAAATTAGACTAGAATTGGTTGGGGGTCAATCCTGAAAGGGAGATACCCCTCCAAAAATAGGCATATGTCGCTGTTTGCAGCAAACACACGGTATTTTTTAGTGAAAGGGGAAAGAATAGTTCGTTATGTGCTCACCACACGGCTGCGTGGTTTCATACAACTCTGGAAGGCTCTATTTCTAAGTTCACATTCTTTCAGTATTCCACTTACCAACCTATGTGGGATTGGACTAATAAAAGCAAAGGAATATTCCACCAGCACATACCAACCCAAAATAAGCACGCCTGCAGATGCGCATTCATATCATGTTTCACTTCATTTCATTTATTTAAGACTAAGATTTTTCCCATTTCGAATTTTATGTGCAGCAGATAGGTTGTTGTATAAACTTCCCATTATCGATGATGACTAGTTGAATACCCAGGTAGGATTCATAACCATTCAATTCGAGAGTAATCTAAAACTCAATCCAAGCAAAATATTCAGGAAAACGGGGACTGATAGTTAAATGAATGGAAGTTACAATTCTAGTAATGTGGCATCAGAAGAAGCCCATGATATATGGATAATAAGGAGAATGAGTATGATGATGAAAGCTTGAAGAAGACTAAAAAGGCAAGAAAAGGGACTGATGAAAGCTGTAAGTAGTTAAAAGAATCTGACACCAGCAATAAGAAATTAAAAGAAGAAGAACAAGAACAAGAAGCATAAGGAACAAAATAACTTGGTTTGGAAGCCACACAGTCCATTGCCTCCTGAAAGTTTGAGGTTACCACCTTCTGTCGCTCCTAGAGGTAGTGCTCTGAAGAAGGGGGTGCCTCCAGGTCACATAAGGGAGATCCTTCCTTCAGCGAAAAAGAAGAAGAAGAAGCTGAACACAGGATGGAAGATGTTCAAGACTGTTTCACCTGCTAAGAAACAAAAGAAAAAAAATAAAAACTGAGTAAATTTGACGGAAATTCAGTTTTAATAAGTCCAAGATGGTGAACTGGAGAATATCAGGAACACTGCACGCTGGAGAGTGGAGACTACCTATGCCAAGCTTCCCTCAATCGGTCAATGGAGGTTAGCTTCGACATCCAATATCGATTGCATATGAAACTGAGAAGAAAACATGACAAACACTGTTATGTATTGCAGAAAGGATTTTGATCTTTCTTTTGCTAGTTTTCTACAAGTTTGTTTCTTCTCTCTTTTTTCCTTTCCCTCCATCCCTAGTATGTAGTAGCATACAGGTTATAATTCATTGTAACCTATGAGCATTTTGTTTGTTGTGCACGCTTGGTAGAACAATTTTAATTTTTACTTCGTTCAAAAATAAAAATAAAAATAAAAAACTTAAATTTTGAAGTACATTGTTATTCCGTTGCTTAATGTGGGGTTTAAATGCAATTTCACTTTGAAGAACTTTCCAGAAATTATGCATCTTCTGGTGCACTGGCTGTGTCTGATCTGCAATAAGCTGGAATAAGAGGAAGAGGAAAAAGATAAAATTATGAGAACATATTTGGGATCTCTGAAAATTCTCCAGATGCAATAATCTTTAGAATATTTCCAAACTCCTTCAAAAAATTTGAAAGGATAAAAGTAAATTGGGAATCAGAAAGAACATAAAAACAAAATGTTTCACGTACATGCAAAAGAACGGAATGATGCTTTTGATTGTTCTTCCCATCATTTGAAACTTCATTTTCAATTGAACCATTCTCAACAAAGGGTTTATTCAGCTCAACCTGCACAAATGATGCCAACTTGTTTAAGAGAATCATGGTTTCATGAATAGAGTGCAGTATAATGTTAAAGAATATACGTGAACCACGTACAATTCAAAAGGTTGGGACCATATGTGAAATTAACCATTTATATATCTAGAAATAGTGTTATTATTGTTTTTAATTGAATCTTGTTGTTATTATTAATTTAATTATGAAATATTTAATCAATATTAATTTACAATCTCGGTGTCCTACTAACTGAAAATGTTCAAGTATTAGATGCACATGCTGATGTTTGAACATTTTTATCATACCAATAGTTCGTATACTTATCATATTTTTTAAATGATTGACATTTAATAATCAGATGAGACACTGGAATTATGTTTGTTCGAGTGTCAATTTTAAGTGAAGTACCTAGTCATTAAAGCGAAAGCAAAGTACATATTAATTAAGTCGGAGGCTATCTTGCTCAGATTTTTCTTCTTATGGCGTAGGGAAGCATAAGATATTTTGTTGTACTCGCTGTTGCTCTTCCACCTTTATTTGTTTCTTTGACGTACGAGTCTACGACCACCCTTCTCTCTCAATCTTTCTGGGATTGTTACTAGTGTTCGCTCGAGTTTCAAATATTATGATGATGATGATGATGATGATAATAAAAAAGAAACCCATCTTATGATCAACTTGTAAGTGGGGTACCTGGTTGTCACAAGTGGAGTACATGAGATGAGGAGAGCCTGTGCAAAAGGGTGTTAGAAAATCCCACATCGGAAGCTGAGAAAGCAGAGGGGTTGAGGGAGCAATACAAGAGCAGATCAAGTAGGAGTGAATTACATACTTATTAGAACGGGGTCAATGGGCAATCAAGAAGGCCCGTGGCCTAGGTTGGTGACTTCCATTGTACTTAGGCAGGGCGCCTGCTTAAGGTCAGTGTAAGTGGTTGAGCTTACGCCGTAATTTGTGGTAGTGGGGGCTTGCGTTTGCGCGGCCCCTGCCCTATTCTTACGTCTTAAAAATTTTATGGCTTTCCTTTTTATTCTTGATGAATTTAGAAATTCAATTCTCTTTCATGACTTTTTGGCTGACGAATCTTTAATGTTGGATATAGCTTTGTTTTGGTTGTAGATTTTTCAAAAATCTACCAATATAAACATTACTACCCCCGTCTCTAAAAGATAGTATAGTTTTTCTTTTTCAATCGTCTCAAAATATGGTCTAGATTTCTTTTTAAAAAAAATAATTGATTATATTATCATTACAAGATTTAATTACCACACCACATTATAATCCCACCACAAATAAAAAGAAAAGTAAATAACTTCACCACATTAGACAATTTTAACCAAATTTCCATTTTCACTTCACAACTCAAATTACAGGCCTCCTCTCCTCCACCATTTTCACCTCTAATTGCTGAACTTCTTGTTGGAAATTTTTTTTTCAAAAAAAAAAAAAA
>CAVNYN010286198.1:0-23332 GCA_963692815.1 Nyctanthes arbor-tristis | reverse complement strand
TCTAAACGATTACCTATAAATAGGATTTTCTGTTCATGTATAATCAATTTTATAACTGAGATTTAAGATATTGATATCATTGTTTTGATCAAATTTAAGATAACTATATATGAGATAGAATGACAACCGGATTTCATCATCGTAAGTATGATTTTTTTCTTCAAATATGATTTATTCTTCAAATATGATTTATTTTTCATTTGGCACTAGCGTTTTAGAAGCATAAGGTGTGAGAAAAGTCGAAATCAAAATGATTTTTTTCTTCAAATATGATTTATTTTTCATTTGGCACTAGCGTTTTAGAAGCATAAGGTGTGAGAAAAGTCGAAATCAAACTTTGAATCTAGAGTATCCTAAATGCATCAATACGTTATCAAAACACAATCAACACGTGATAAACTATAAGACATTCCAAGACATACAATGCACGGCTTGGATGCGAAAAAGACTAGATTTACACATGGGAAAGTCTTTCTGAATAGGAACAAAGTTTTAAGAGGTGACAAAATCATTTTTCCAACATATAATATCACTTTTAAATCAGTAATAGTCACATGATTTTTGTCAAACTTTTTGTCTACTTTTTTGTCCAAAAAATATTACTACTTACGTGTCCAAAAAAAATTATCATATTTCTTCTTTCATATAAATTAGGAAAAGTTCATTAAATAGTATTAGAAAAAACAAATTTTAACATTATTTCCCTATTATACCATTTTATTTATTAATATTAATCATTTCACTTTAATAATTCTATTTTTATCTTAACTATACACATAAAATATGGATATATAGATAACTAATATTTCAACTATTTTTTAAAAAGGAAATTAGATCATATTTTGGGATGGGCGAAAAAAGAAAATTGAACAATCTTTTTAAGACAAATGTAGTATTCAATGAGTAATTAGAAATGAAACAATTAAATATAGATATCTCATTTAATCAATTAACTAGGTTTGTTGAATCTTTTGTTAGTTAATAGTATATAGATTAATTACCAAACTCGATAGTCGTGTAAAACTGAAAT
The DNA here is from genome assembly GCA_963692815.1 of Nyctanthes arbor-tristis. Taxonomy (NCBI): domain Eukaryota; kingdom Viridiplantae; phylum Streptophyta; class Magnoliopsida; order Lamiales; family Oleaceae; genus Nyctanthes; species Nyctanthes arbor-tristis. The sequence goes on along the minus strand of CAVNYN010286198.1, from coordinate 22,302 downwards.
ACTCTAGTTTTCTATAAATTGCTTTCCAATTATAACCCTATTTATTACATATCAAAAACATGGAAACACAAATTAGGTAGTGGATAGCTTTGTGATTTGACAATTGACATGGGATATGTATACACACAAAAAAAAAATTAATAATAAATTGAAATAGTATGCATTCGGTTCAGCTAAACTTGATAGAACCGCTTGTGGATGGATCAACCGGTGCATTTTTTATCTTTATTTTTTAATTACACGATAATTTTTGAAGGGATTTTTTTTTTGAAGAAAAATAGATAATTCATTTCGTATCACTAAGAATCACCGAACTAAGTCATATATATATACAATCAACAAATACAAAAAATTAGAGTCGTGCTATTTGAACGAAAATAAATATAAAAAATCTAACAAAACTGATACATGACACAATCTTATTTTTTAACACATCACAACACTTTTACATCAACACTTATCACATAACCCACATATTAATTTTATGATATTTTTTGGGTTGCTTTTTGTCCAAGTATAATTTTTCATTAAATTAACAAGTTAACTACCCCCCTACTCGATTGTTGCACTCCTCGATAATTGATAACTATGTAGATGAAACGTCAATATTAATATTATTATTGTATATTGAGGAATCTAAATTTTTTAAACAGTTATAGGTGTTCGTCTTTGTCATTTATAGTTGTGCTTGGACTAATATAATTTATTATTATTATTCTTTGAAACTAAGCTCTGAGCTGTCCTGTCTCTTATATTAGCTAATTAGAATTAGAATTGGATCCTTAACATGGTTGCATGATTACGTTTGTTAGTTTATGCCCGGTATTTCAATAATACAAAATACAATGCCCACTTCGGTTCATCTATTCATCAATTATTATTACAAGATCTGGGGCATTCAATAAATAAATATACAAACTTTTATCTCATTTGTTTTTTAGGAATCTTCATTAACCCGCACTGAGAGCACAATTAATATAAGGAATCTTTATTAACCCACACTTATAGCACAGGCTCCCCCACAAACTCAAATAGTGTTGTTATTGGGGTGTAAAATTATATTTTAAAGGGGTGATGGGTAAATGATGGGTTAAATTTAGCCCATCATTTACCTATTAGCACTTTACTTTCTTATCCCACATATACATATTCAACCCAATCAAGTAATGTCAAGTGTTTAATTTTAATATTTTACTCTAATTTTTCCTCCACGCATTATTTGGAAATATATTTTTTTCCTTGATTTTTTTCCTCTAGCTTTTTACCCCTTAGTTTTTAAAGCAAGATTAATGTAGGGAGAAAAAAGCCAAAGAAAAAAAGACCAAAGGGAAAAAATCAGAGGGAAAAAACATATTTCCAAATAATGTGTAGGGGAAAAATATAAATTGGAGACGTGGCGAAATCTCATTGGATTTGAATGGAAGTGGGGCACATTCAATGAAGGGAAAAAAGCTTTTTTCCCCCCAAAATAACTTTTTTCACCCCAAAACTACCACATTATTTGAGTTTGTTGGGGGAAAAACTCAAATTTGGGTTTTTTCCCCCAACACTAATAGTGCTCTTATCTACACATTAATCTTACTCTTATCAATACAAAATGAGTTATTCGCTTGGTTGCAACGTGGGTGGAGCCAATACATTTTTTAAAGAAATAATGTGGCCTCCTTATTAATGAGCTCGTAGTTGTAAAATCCAGTGATTTTTTGAAACCACAATTGGTTTCCTGAAATTACAACTGGTTTTTTTGAAACCACTAGTTGTTTCTTTGATTTTTATAAATGCGAGCATCTCGTTGAAGAGCTCGAATTGTTTTCTTAGAAAAGTTGAGATTCAATAAGTCATCAGATAAGGATAGTAGCGAAATGTGTGAGACAAACTCGCATGACATATTAACTATATTTGTTTTTTAGATCATTTATTTGACAATGTAGTAAAGTTTGATATTGTACCAAACAAGATGGTCTGACTTTGATTACCTTTTATGGTTACACAAATTATTATTAATTATCTATTAAGATTTTCTTTTCTTCTTGAAAAGGAATATATTCAGTTAATTAAGATGTTTAACCACATAATTTTATTGAAAATTAATTAATTTCCTACAACCATGAGTTGCTATCCTTTCACCAAACCTTTTTCCTGACACAATTTGATTACCAAGCAGATGAATTCCTACCTAGATCTAGTTGGAATGAGAACATCTAGCATATCATTTTTTGGAAACATGCTTCCTCGTATTAGTGAGTTTGGTAGGCACATTTATAACCCTAGTAATGTTTTTATCTACATCTTTCGTGCCATAAAAAGTCTACCTTAAATTGCTTGTCAACTTATATTTGAAAAACAATTTTACACTACATATAGAAGGCTATTTTCTCAAGCACAAAATTCATGGTAGAGTAATAGTACTATAGTTTTTCATTCCTTTCATCATCTTAGAGCATCTACATTGGTAGTACTAAAATAGATTATTAGTAGAGTTGTTAGTTAACAACTCAAAAGTCAACCTACATTAGTGATGTTAAAATAGTTGCTAAAATCATTTAATTTAACAAGTTATTAGTTTTATTGTTAAAGTTAACGACAAACTTAACACTTTATGTGATATTATTTCTTCTTTTTTTATTTTAGTTAAATTAGATTTGGTCTACTATTTGACTATTGAATTGATGATTAAATTTAACACTCTCATTTAGAATCACCAATGTAGTATAAATTAATAATTAAATTTAATTTACTTAAGTGTGATTTAATAATCACTAAAAACTCTATTTTTTTACTTATATGTATAATTAATTTTAACACTATCAATATAGATGCTCTTAGGTCATGATCAGAATCTAATTTTCTTATAAAACCAAAGTCATATGTGACCGCTACTAATACTGAGAGGTCATAAATGTGGGACAAGTATATCATTTTTATTAGATTATTACATAGCGATCTAATTTTATAATACAAAAATCAAATTTTGATTCAAAGCTTTTTTTAACTGTAATGGGTGTACATAAAAAATCAATGGCCAAAATTTCTCCAATCTTTGCTCACAACGGGAGCATTTTTAGTATTTTAGGAGTAGTGAGTGTTGTGAGCACTGTCTTTAGTATATCGACATATATAAATGAGAAATTACTATTTTTGTCCTAAAAAGATAGTTCTATTTTTTTCCCATAAATTAAGAAAAATGTTTTTAATAGTATTGGTAAAGTAAATTTTAACATCATTTTCCTATTATGTCTTTTTATTTATTAATTATTCTACTTTAATAATTTTTTTATAGCTATACACATTAAATAGGGGTATATAAGAGAATTAATATTTCAACTATTTTTTAAAAAGACAATTGACCATATTTTGAAACGATAGATGAAAAAGAAAAATTAGACATCTTTTTGGGACCGAGGTAGTAATAATAAATAGACACAAATGATCCAATAAATTAATTAAATGCTTGTTTGATCTACATTATACACAAAAGTAATTACTTATACACACATTCTTCCCTTTTATACTCCATTCATTCCACAAAGTTATTCCTCTTTAATTTTTCACATAGATTAAGAAAATATCATTTAATATTATTATAAATGTACAATTTAATAAATGAGAGTATATTAAAAAACTAAAAAATTATTTTAGGAAACAGGAATATTATAATTTGACCCATAGTTGAATTATTTCCCTTCATTTATAATTGGTTTCCAAACGGTCAAAGTTTTCTACTCTCAGGTCTGAACAAAGATATATGTTTTTAGGTGGTATTTGATTCTCTTTATAAAAATACATTATAATTTCATCAACTATTGATTTGATCATCAATTTGACAACTACTTAGGGTCCATTTGTTTACTATTATAATAGGTTTTGTTTCTAATAGTAATTATTTTGTCTTCTGACTCACACACGACACATCAGTAAGAATGGCTTTAGGTTTTGAAATGAGTTTTTTTTTTTCTTTTTTTTTTATGGCAAGGACTGGGTCCTCTGCACCAAGGACAAAAGTCTGGCCGGGTTTTGCTATTAAAAAAAAGGTGGCCGACCTTTCAAACCACAAAAACAGAAACCAAAAAAACAATATGGACACGTGTCAATTCTTTATTATTTCTCGGTGAAGTAATAATTAATGTTTATAAGCAAATGTGTTATAACAAGTGCCAAACGCACTCTTATTTACAATCACTAGATTGTGTTTGATTCTCTTTATTCAAACACATTATAATTTTACCTACCACTGATTTGACAACTGCTCATTACTAACCACAAATTTCAAATTTTTATTAAATCTACACAACTCATTTAATCTAATTATAATTGAATTTGAATAAATAGATTCAAACAGCCACTTAAACTTTTATTAAATCTTCACAACTCATTAGAGCATCCACATTGGTAGTGTTAAAATTAATTATTCATATAAGCAAAAAATAGAGTTTTTTGTGATTATTAAAGGACACATAAACAAGTTAAATTTAACTATTAATTTATGTCACATTGGTAATTCTAATTAGAATGTTAAATTTAATTATCAATTCAATAGTCAAAGAATGAGTCAATCTCAATTTAATTAAAATAAAAAAGAAGAAAATAATACAACACAAAGTGTTAAGTTTATCATTAACTTTAATAATAAAATTAATAACTTTTTATAATAAATACTGACACTAATATAAATTATTTTTTTGAGCCACTAGCTAATAATTACATTAATAACTTAAGGTAATATTGCCAATATAAATGCTCTTTACGCTTCGTTCTAATTTGACATTATAATTTAATATGAATATAGGGATGCAAACCGCCCCTCAACCAAAAAAAGCAAGAAAGGAACTAGGGAAGGGAATAGGCCGTGATTGACCATGCTATGCGGGTCCTACCCTAACTCACCGGATTCCAAACCCACATTTAATTCCAGTTTATAAAATTCGAAAAGTAATTTGTATAAACAACACCACACACATGACACACAGTACTGATGAATTGACACGTCAAAGAAAAGTCCTTCCCACGCTCCCACGTCACATCATTACTCTTCCTCCCCCCATTTTTCCACTATATATATTGCCCTCTCGATCCTTGCCTCCCACAGCATTATCAACAAATCCGTAGGATTCCAGTTTTTCCATATTCGCTCTCGAAGTTTTTGTCCGATTATTTCTGTGAGGTTTAATTGACAATGGAGGAGATGATGAAGAAGAAGAGAACGCGAGAATACCCGGACCCGGTTGAGTCCGATGAAGTGATTAGCTCGGCCGAGGTGAAGAGGCTGAAGGAAGATTTTCTGGATAATTTGGAGGATGACCAAGATTTTGTTGCGCCGAATCTGGATCTGGACTCGTTCATGAAGAGCTTCCAGGACGAGATTGGTGGGTCTCCTCAGCCGGCAGTGGTGGAACTGACGTCGGATTCCTGCGATTCGCAGCCGCAGCTGGGGTATTTGTTAGAAGCTTCGGATGACGAGCTGGGGCTGCCGCCTTCCACGGTGCCGTCGAATGATGGTTTGGCTGAGTTGGTACGAGTGGCGTCTGACTCGTCGGAACTCGGACAGGAGTTCTGGGGGTTTGACGGGGAGATCCCGAGTTATAACTCGTTCGAGTTGGTGGAGACGGAGAATTATGTAGCGATAGACGGGTTGTTCGATTATTCGGACATGGAGTTCGGGTCGAATGGTTTTGGATTGAGACCCGAGATCTCACCGGCCCAATAGGCCCGGTTTTTGGTTCTAGGCAAAGGATATACTAATATTGTAAAGGTTTTATATTACTTTATTTATTATTATATTATTTTTATCTTTATGAGGGAGAATAGAAACTTCTAGATTCGAGTCCTTGAAATTTTGGGTTGTCTTCACCCACCAAAAAATATGGATGACGCCATACACGCTATTGGATAATAATTGGGTAATTCTTACTCCAGTAGTCTAATATTTCAACTTCACATCAATTTGGTCTTTAATTTTTGGCCTATTATGCTTTTAATCTTTTATTTATTATCGTATTACATCTTTCATCTTCTAATTTTTCAATTTTTATTGTTAATTTTAATGTTATTATATCTTTAATTTTTTTAGTTCCACTATAAATCGCAAACTTTTCAATTTTTATATAATTTTATTTTCATTTAACTTTTTATTTATTGTCGTGATACGTCTTTAATAACATATTGTCTTTAATAACATATTGTGCGTATTTAATAACTTTTTTTCTTTTGGACGTTACGTTTCAATTATTAATGTAATTCTTATAAAAACTCGCTATACGTACTTAATAACATCTTTTTAACTTAATAACATCTTTTCTCTTTGACATTTCACGGTTTAATTATTAATGTAATTCTTATAAAAAGTACTATTATACGCTTAATTATTTAAATAAAAAAAGGGACAATATAAAATGAGAATTTCGCTATCTTGTTCACATTGATAATAAAAAAACTTGATTTGTAAAAACTTGATGAATATTTAATTTTCGTAAAAAAAAAAAGTTTTCGATTTAAGAGTTGGTGTAATATATCGGATCGAATTTCTCGATCCATCATAAATCAAGTGGCATATATAGATTAAGGTGGATAAAAAAAATTATTTTCAATTTATAAAAAGAAACTGAACTTTAATACGCTAATTTGATTTTTGTTGATTCACAATTAGTTGATTAGATTGATTTGAGACAAGTGACAAATCAAGGGCAAATTAAGGTGAAAATTACGGAGAGAGAATAAATTTAATTAGAATTAAAATATAAGAGTTATTTTTATTTTTTGATGCCAGATTTAATTAATCCGTATCCTCCACGTGATTTATGACATATCAAGAAATCAAATCAGATGCATCACATTTATAGTTAGATCGACAACTTTCAATCCACTGAGACCGTTATAGATTGAGCCTTTTTGTATCATTATTTCAGATTATTATCGTTTGGTTGTGTTTGAGTAGGTTATAGTGAGTAGACTATTTATTTTATATTGTTCTTTATTTTTTTTAGATAATTAATGATATAATAATAATTTTTATGGATATTAACATTGAAAATTAAAATGTTAGGTATGAAAATTGTTAATTTGATATAACACGACAAAAAATGAAATGTTGGAACTCCTATGCGCTCAAGAAATGAAAAGGATAAATTTGTATAAAAATTGAAATGTTGAGGACCTATAATGAAAATAAACAATCAACAGTATAATGGTTATTTTGATAGAAATTAATGGTGAAAAATTAAAATGTTGGGGATGAAAAGTGACGTTGATGACATAATATGATAATAAATGAAAGGTTAGAAGATTAATAAGCCCAAAAAAAAACAAAAGAGAATATTGACGAATTGATACTGAGTTAACATATTGGGGACCTAGAGGGAAAACTACCCTTATAAACTATTATGTCATTACTAATTGTATGATCCAAACTGTTACACCTCAGCTGATTGCTGCTGAAACGAGCTAATGGATGTACACGTTCCACCGATGTGGTCACTTCTTATTATATGTCTTTATTCTTAGGGGGAAGACGATAGTATGGTAAATACATAAACACATACCTCGATTCATTTGCCCTAAATTGACAGTCGAGTACTTATGGAGTATTATAAATTTTTGTTATTAGAGATAGAAGCATGGTAGTAGATAGAAAGCTCGTAGCACACGAACTTGTGGTGTTTACAGCTAATTTAGTTGGTTTGCAACTTCTATATCTTTCAGCGGGTTTAGGGTAAATTGTATTCATCTTGCATCCATGTTAAATTTGCTTAGAGCTTGTTATGGAGAGATTTATGTATCTTAAACCAGAAGTTGGTCAAGGAGATTTATCTTAAATCAATGGTTAAAAGGACATATATCTTGTTTGCAAAAAAAGGACATGTATCTTAAATCAATGATTAACAATTCAATTCTTAAAACAAATCTACATAAAGCTCCCTAAAACAAAATCTTAATTTGAATGATATTCTTTAGACATTACATTTCCACTTAAAAATGTTCAAACACTAGTTGTATTGTGTTATTATGATATCAGATAGTGTATGTAGTCTAATATCAACATATTATCACATTTTGTTCAAATTATATCAACAGCTAGTGTTTTACAACATTATTTGGCATTGTAACGACACCGAAGAAATTCAAAAACTTCGCACCTATGTAACATGTATAGATGTATCTTGTATGTTATATGGGTGAAAAGTTTTTCATCGAAATTTATGACGGTCTTTGAAAGGCACTAATAACACGAGACATACTACTTGAACCTTTTTCATTGCCCCTAAAAACAATTTGGCAAAATATTATACAAAAAGATATATAGCTTATGTGATTGGCATTAATTTATATAAATTATATGATGTGTTGAAAAATAACATCATGTTAAATATTTTTTTATTAAATTTTCTTGTCAATCAATTTTTTACAATTGTCATCTATTATATATTATTATAAAAGATCTATAGCTTATGTGATTTATATTACATTACATTAATTTAAAATTAATGTAATATGTTGAAAAAAGAATGTTGTTAAGTATTTTTTTACTAAACTTTTTGCCAATCACCGTCGTTTACAACCTTTTATATACTATTATTTTACATTATATAAATATATTAATTTAAAGATAAAATAGTGAATTTATCTTATCTTATATTTATTAATTAAAAATTTTGTGTTAAAACTTGGTTGGGGAAAAAATTTTTGCATAAACTCGCCTAATAGCTGATAGCAGTAAATAAATGACCAAAATTCAACTCTGTTTGTCAGACGCATTAAAATCAACTTCACTTCGTATTTTCTTAACTCACACGCTGAAAATGATATAAAATCATATGTATGATATTATATCAGTGTCATACAGACATATAACGTGTATGAATAATTTCTCATATAGCGTATCTCGATACACACTATATAATCATATGTCAAAACTCAATCTTAATAACGAGTCCCGTTATAGTACCATACAACACGTAATCCGTGTGGTGCTATAGTATATAGTTTGTATAGTGCTATAACATTTTCATCCTAATTAACGCCATAAAAAATCTCAACCACGTTTGTTCACGCTCCAAAACTCGCGTCAAAACTCATTGAGATATTTTTATATCAAAAAAGTCGGCTCAACTTTTCTATGTAATTCCTCGCTTTTTTCTCAGGTTTCTTCTATATCCTTCTTCAGTTCTTCTTCCTCTCGCCGACCGAATAAAATTAAAAATGAAGATTTTCGTCAAGACTCTTAAGGGTTCGCATTTCGACATTGAAGTGAAACCTGAAGACACGGTTTGTTTTTTTCTTTTCCATTTTCGCGATGTTAAATTGGTGCTACTTTAAGACAATTTGTGGACATAATTCTGTTCATTTTAATTTTTGAATTTTTCAAAGATTATTATTTATATGATTCTTGAATTTTGGTTTTTGTGGCTGATGTTGGCGCCAAGTACAGATTTCGGTCACATGTTAGTTCAGAATTTTTAAGAAATTTTGTGGTTAGCTGAAGATTCCAGTGATTACTTTTTATATTTTTTGCTCTTAAGATTTCTAAATATGAATTGTTGTTTGTTGCTGTTTGTTAGCTCTGTTTTAGCCAAGTTCTCTAATCTAAGTAGCCAACATCATTTGGTGCTCCGGCAGTCTTGCTTTGGGAGTGTGGCTGCTAGTAATTATTGGGCTCTGTATGTGCTCGAGAGGCTCTCGCTTGATTCTCAATTTCTCCGCAGGTGTATTTGTTTAGGTTGCAGCATTGTGCATATGAATACATGATTGATGGTTGATCATAGATGAAAATCGCTAACGCTGGCCTCAATACTTGATGACAGGAGTACATTGTTAATGTTTCCATTGAGAAGAACATAAGATTGGTAATGTGTAAGGGGGAAATTTGTTTTTCCACTCACAAAGGCATGTGTAAGGTTTGGTTGTGGACGTGATGATAGATGGCTATCATTCGATAATGGTGTGGGTATGAAAATACAAAAGATCATTAGCAGAAGATGGAAATATTAGTAGATGAAGGAACAAAAGCATACAATGTTGAAGAATATTAATATTGTTATGATATTTCGTTGGAGTCATTAAATGCGACGTTATGTTAAATGACAGGATGGCTAGTTATAAATTGTTTTAAGTGGTTTAAATGGGAATCTAAATTACACAAGCTATTATAATTTGTATAAGTGGTATTTCATTACTTATTTGTAATATTCATGACCTAAATTGTGAAAAGTTTAAAGAACATTAATATCATTATGATATTTTCTTGAAGTTGTTATATGCGATATTGTGTTATGTGAACAACTATGATTCATGAAGGCGAAAATTGTGAACTCGTTATACTGTGTTTTAAAGTAAAACTTGTAGGTAGGGAGAACAATTATAATATTTGTATATTTTTCTGCTCATGCTTTTCATAGTATAGAGGTGTGCCCCCCACTAACTTGAGGTCACGGCTCCAGCCTCTGAACTGGAGAGCAGTTTGGGCAAAGGGAGTGAGAAAGCTCATTCTATTATTTTAATTGCTACCTCTTATGCTTTGGATTTCAGTCTCAGTCATTTACATTCAGTGGAAATATAAAAGTACAAAATCAGATTCATAAACATATCAGTTTCCTTCATTTTTATCTGATGCAGTTCAGTTCACATTCTGTGAAGGATAATAGAAGCAAAATCCTATTCTATGCATTATTTCTTCCTCCAATTTTAATGGCGGAGTTATGCTATTATTATAGGCCATTTGTTCTGTTGAAATAAATAAATCCTTCTGTTTCCTCCTTTTTGGTGGCAGGTTGCAGATGTGAAGAGAACTATTGAAACTTCTCAGGGATCTGATGTTTATCCTGCTACACAACAGATGCTAATCCACCAAGGCAAAGTTCTTAAAGACGGAACGACAATGGGAGAAAATAATGTTGCTGAGAACAGTTATGTTGTTGTTATGCAAACAAAGGTAATTGTTCTTTTTCTACTTCCTGAAGTTAAGATAACTTCTACATCTTTTCGCAAAGCGTTGTGTGTTATTTATTCTTAAGGATCGAACTTTCTTACTGATATATCAGCTGGTTGCAGCACAACATCAAACTCTCTACCTTCAGTACTCAGAAGATGAACTACATATGAACTTGAACTTTCCTTAGCGTAATTGTTCATTACGCTAGTGAACTAGATCTTTTCAGTTACATTGTGATAGAGTTTTAGGTGCATGGGGAGTTAGAATGGTAGTTATCAGATATGGAAAGCACCCAAGCTGCTAAGGATTCTCGTGGCTTAAGCATTAACTAAAGGCGCATGCTTAGTTGAAGTAGACACAGGTTAATTTCAAGTAAGAAGCCTATTTTACGCTTAAGTTTTTGGGCAATTTGTGGAAGGATGCAACATGATCACTCAAGTTTACCACTAATTAGACCTAATCAGATGAATATCAACCAAAGCAAGTTGAAATATATTAGCAGTTCAGATGAATATTCCTTAAAGATTCAGGGACTTCGTAGAGCATTTTCTCTAGTCATTTCTCTTTGTTCTTTTTTGTGCTCCAATGATGATTTACTGTTGTTTTGTAATAGTTTCATTAACTTGAGTCATTTGATATCCTGAACTGCTTTAGAATAAGAGCTCATCTAGTGAAGGTTCGACCGCATCAACTGCACCTTCTCTGAAGGTAATATGATAATGATTGTGATGTTTTGTTGTAATTATTTAGTTCTTTGCAATCTTTTATTGCTGTTATATGATTTGTATCTACATTCTTGTGAGGGATTTATCATCATCTGATGCAATGAAATATCTTTTCTTAGTGCACTTGATGTTTAGGTGTTCCATTGGAACTTAAATCTGTAGAGTGCAGAAGCTTGTAACATCTGATTTTCTTCTCGTGTTCCTTTGATTGAAATATTAACTAAGAATGAATTTGGAATGTAAACCTGTTTATCTTTTAGAATAAAAATTATCTATTTATTTTCCATATGAATAGGTAGCAATTAAATTTCCAACAATACTCCTTTGAAGTTTGTTGTTACATCAGGAGGACAATCTTCCTGTCAATGCCATTTAAATGTATATTCATCTCCATTCTCCATCAGTTTCATGTTAGTGCTTTAAAAGGTTCTGTTCTGATGTATGGATGTTCTATCACCTCTGGAATACAGTGTGCAGAGTCTGAGTGGTTTGCCATCTTAGTTTTAATGCTCTATTTATAACACTAATGATCTTCTTTGCTTTACCCAAACAAATTGTTGATGCTCTTAGCTTGGAGATTCAAGACTGATGCTTATTCGATTACTGATGATATGGCTAATACTATTAGCTGACAATGAGAATTTTGTTCTCCACAAATCAACACTTTCACTTTTTACCAAATTTAAAGGGTAGTGCATTGGAGCATTTTATTTTTTATTTTTTAATTAATAATCATGTTACAGGAGTTGGTGTTAATTAGGTGTATTTAAAAATGTTTTCCCCCCTTGCAGGCACAACCGACAGGTGCCACGCCTCCTCCTTCAACTCCAACATCAGCGACATCACAAGATCCTGCTGCAACGTGACTCTTCCGATCTACCTTATCTGCCTTTTAATGTGCACTGGGTATTTAGCAAGTGTGCTCTCCACCTTTATTCTTTTTGTTGGTGTATGGAATTATATTTTATTTTAATATGTTTCCAGCATAAATTTTTCTACTTTGCAGACCTGCACGTGCACCTACTCCTGCAGCTGTTCCTGCATCAGCTGGTGCTCCTGTTCCGCCTCCTCCCGATGCTTCTGCTGCTGTAGCGTGAGCATCCTACAAACGATCTGATTTTAAGGGCATGATTATCCATTGTGGGTTAGTCATAAGTCGTTTTCTGATTCTTTATTCTTTTATTAATGTTTCATGAATTTCCCATGCTAGGCCGGATGTCTATGATCAAGCAGCTTCCAATCTAGTTGCTGTTAACAACCTTGAAGGTACAATCCAGCAGCTTCTTGAGATGGGTGGTGGAACTTGGGACCGGGATACAGTTGTCAGAGCCCTTCAAGCTGCTTTTAACAACGCAGAGAGAGCTGTTGAATATTTATATTCTGTGAGTTATTCAGTACATTTTCCATCCTTCAGCTGGGAACTTTTATATATTCAGATCTTGATCCCTTCTTTAGAAGTTTTCTATTCACAAAGATTTCATTTAGCAATTAGGTGAACAACTGAGCTCAGCCTTTTATAGATAACATTATGCTATTTGAGAAGTAAATCTTTATTATGTTACAAAGGAGGTGGATGCCAAAACAATTAATACATCTGTACTCCTTGGTGTGTTTCACAGGGCAGAAAAAAAAAGAACCTCAAGATGGAACAGAGTTATGTACTTGAAAATAATTGCTCTGTAAGAAAATTTTAGAACTGGTGAATTAAATATTATCTGATAGTTGTTTAAAAATTAATAATGAATCAAAACAAGCTCCAAGTTTCAATCAGACCTCAAAATCACAAATAATGGATCCCTAATTGAAGTCAGTTTCAGCCATATCTATCAACATTATGAATTCCGCGCCCACTTAGTGGGATTTATATGATCAACTAGGAGGTTCTTGATAATGGAGTCTTTTAGCCTTTATTGGCATATTTCACATCTTGTCATTGCCCTATGGAACTCTGTATAATCTCTTCAAAGGGTTGAAGGATTTTGTCTGGTTTCTGCTGTTTTCTCATCTAGTGTTTGCTGTGGCCTGTCTCCAAATATAAATATCAGGGTATCCCTGAATCAGCAGCAGTTCCTCATACAGCTCGAAGTTCTCCTAGCAATCAGGTGGCTAACGTGCCTTCTCAGCCTCAGCTAGCAACACAACCTGCACCTGCACCTGTGCCTTCAACTGGGCCCAATGCGAACCCTCTAAACCATTTCCCACAGGTAAGTGGTTTTATGGTTAATATTTTCTATTCATCCCATTGTATATCTTTTGATGAGTGGACTTGACATTTTCTTCTTCCAGGGTCTTCCTAGTACTGGTTCAAATGTTGGTGGTGCCAATACCCTAGATTTTCTACGTAACAGTCAGCAGGTACAAAGTTTTTAACACATCCTGAATCCCATCCTCCTGCCACATTCCCCATACTTTTAAGGATAGTATAATTTTCCTCACACATGCCTGTTTTTTTTTTTTTGGTTCAGTTCCAAACCTTGCGAGCAATGGTGCAGGCCAACCCACAAGTCTTACAGGTGTCACGGGCTGCTACCTTAAGATTTCTGTTCTTTTCAATTCCACACTTACCATGTATGTTTCTAGCAAAGATCTTCGTCATTCTTGTGCATGTTGACAGCCCATGCTTCAGGAGTTAGGAAAGCAAAATCCTAACCTAATGAGGCTGATTCAAGAGCACCAGGCTGATTTCCTTCGCCTTATCAATGAACCTCTTGAAGGCGGAGAAGCGTATGTTTGAGATCGTTTTTATTTCCAGAACAATTCTTATCATATTTATTGCGTGTGCCAGAAACTGTGTTTCTTATGCTTTTATGTTTATGCGATACCAGTAACATACTAGAGCAGCTCGCTGAAGCTATGCCACAGGCTATAACAGTTACTCCTGAGGAACGTGAAGCCATAGAGCGGGTAAGTGCATGCCAAACTGTGACTTGAGTTTCAGACTTTCAGTGTTCATGTTGGGAGCCTCTTTTAGACTGAGATGTCTTGACTATCCTTTCAAAGTGAATAGTGCATGTATTTTGCAAAGTTTCAGTGTTGTAGGAGGGAAGTGCTTTCCTTTACACAAAGTCGGGACTAATATAAAGGAGGAACACGCAATTCCCGTGTTAAGATAACAGTACTTTAGTCAGATAACATAATGGTCCTTAAAAAAGATCCCATATTTAGAAAATTCAGCTAGTGCTAATGATTTTATTCAAGCAATCAAAAAGAAAAACAATGTAACGAATGTAAGAAAACGAAGCCTCTTTCTTGATAATGTTTAGCAAAGAAATATAAATCTGTTTAGATTTGCCTTCTTAACTGTAATGCCCATTCGCTATAATTTGAGATGTATGTTCACACAGCAATGCAAGTGCGAGAGACTTGAGGTTCACCGTAAGCAATGCCTCAAGTAGCATTCTGTCTTGGTCTTTAGGTTAAAGAGCTTGTTTGATGCTCCTTATTTTACCAATTTATAATTTTATTTGTCACTGATTTAACATTTGATTTGATAACTATTCAATTACAATCACATATTTTACACTTTTTTACATTCTCAATACACATTCTACATCTTTTCTCATTATAAATTCTCCACATTTTGACAAATAAAGAGCATCAAACAAGACTTCAGGTAATACATGTTTCTTGATACTTACCATCATCTAGCGCTTGGTTAGGTGAATGTGCCATCAGAGGGGTCGTCGTTTGGTATCCCTCTTAATTTAGTACTACTAGTATTCCATGTATTTTTTTGGCTCTGGTTTTTTAACAGCTCGAAGCAATGGGATTTGATCGATCACTTGTTCTAGAGGTGTTCTTTGCCTGCAACAAGAATGAAGAGCTTGCTGCTAACTACCTCTTAGATCACATCCACGAGTTTGAAGAATGATGACGCTGAGTGTTGATGTACCTGCCTCTTCGTTGTAAACCTTTTTCCTGTTTCTCTTTAAATAATTTGTAATTTTATTGTCTCTTTTCTACCGACTGCTTATCCTGTATTATCGGTCGGATTTCTTGTGTGACATGAATGTTTAGAAATGTAATTATGTTGATCCTCTCTAGATAGCTTTCTTCCCTGCACCTGTTTTCTTCGGACCCTCCGTAGTCCATCCCCATACCCAGTTACCCACTATCCTTTCCATTATCAAAATACGATTGGCATTAGCCATTAGTTTATTGTTCAACTGTGACCAGAAACCTTTTTATATAATTTGAGCATGCAAATCAGAAAAACACGTGGCGTTTTGCAACCAACATTTGCGTCATCTTCCTTCAAAGGTCAGTTAAATTGATATATTAAACCGTTATTAGCGAATGAGGTGTCAGAGTGGGGACGGGATGAGGCCATGGAGGGCGTATGTTGATTTTCTATTAAGTTACATTATGCAGTTAATTAATATCATAAAGAAATCAGTTATTAAGAAATCTTCAATATCATACGTACATACATAGGCACTACTGGATGCAATAAGGTTGCAATCGAAGTTGAGGAGCACAAGAGCTGATTCACTTGCAACGGTACTTGAGAAGTATTTGAGTTTTTTCCCTTTACACTGGAGATGCTCTAAGTAAAACTAGTTAATTAGAGAACTTTTTTGATTAATTTAAACATGTCTTTTCTCGATAATAATAAATATATTTTGAGTGGTGGTTTTGATACCACAAATAATCATGAATGACGATAACACACACATATTATTATTCACCTGAATACATTAATTTCTAATTAATACCATCTCATCCATCATATCTATCCCCGATCATGTTTGAAAACATGATACATCTAATAAACACACAATAAAAGCGCGATGGTATATATGCAACAGGATATTATTATATCGTTTTGAGTAAGAAATTTGTATCACGTACTTTTTATGGCAAATCTGCAAGGATTACTGGACTATATAGTTAGATCTTCTAGTGCTGCAACTGATAGGGACATAATTAATATGTTCAACAGGTTATAAAATATATATATTTAATATTGCCATTATTATGATGAACAATTTCTGGTTAAGGCAATAACTCCCAATTTATATCATACTGTTGAAATTAAAATCTTATGCAGGCATATAGGTGTAGTTTAATTCAATATTTATTGATGCTTGTTCTAATTTCTCATTGCCATATTTTATATTCTTGTTAGGCTTCGTTCTCCATGACATTTTTTTTTTTAGTTTTTTGGTTAGAAAGTGATTTTTGTTTGAAATGTGTACGACTGAAAAGAAGTTATGAGGAAATTGTAAAAAAAATTATTAGTGTTTGCTATCGATTTGATTTGTTGAAAAATTTGATCGTGAGAAAAGAAGTTGTGGATTATATATAGAGATGATTCAAAATTTTATATGAAGTTAAAAGAGATAGCTATTTGTTAGAAAGAAGTGTGACCAATCCACATTTAGGAATGGCAATGGAGCGGGTTCGGGGGGTATGCCTTCCCCCGTCCCCGCCCCGTTAAGAAATCCCCCGCCCCGTACCCGCCCCGTACTCGATTCGGGTACGGGGCGGGTACGGGGAGGGAGTGATTTAGGACGGGTACAAAAAAAATACCCGTTACCTGCCCCGTTAAGAAATAACTAAAAAAATATAGAAAAAATGGAATTAAAACTATATGAAAAGTTATCCTAAGTATCATGTCAGTTTCATATTTAGCATTTAGATTCAAAATTTTATAGAGAACAAAATATTTTTTTCAAAAAAAAAAAAAGAAAAACCAGGTATTGGGGCGGGGCGGGGCGGGGCGGCCAAAACCGGTCCCCGCCCCGATAAGATTTCGGGGCGAAAAATTTCACGCTGTACCCGTCCCGATATTTAACGGGGCGGGTACTCTCGGGTATCGGGTAATACCCGTCCCATTGCCATTCCTATCCACATTGGTTAAAACATGGGACAAAAGATGAGCTTATATAATAAAGAATGAGCTACTCCAGCTGATATGTAACCTTCTTTGGATAAAAATTTACCAGTGGTATTAGAGCCAGACCTCTAATTTAACCATGTGGATACACAAGAGAAATCATAAATACAGTAAATTGAATCAAGATGGTGGGGAGATCGAGAATCCATGCCTTCTCTGAAGGCAATTGTTCTCAAATAAGGTGGTGATCTAATGGAATAGAAGATTTGGGACTTTGGAAGATCGAAGATAGATCTAATTATTACTTAATCCGGATCAATCTCAATGAATCACTTCCACCATTTCAACTCCTAACCGATTATAATCGATCCGAGCTAGATTAGCAATAGTCTCTGCATCTTTTACCAATAATAAGCCATCATAAAATATTAATTGCACATGTCACATATTAATAGAAGATTAATGGTATTATATATGTAATTAATGTGTTACAAGCATTTAGTATATGACAGAGTGAACTTTAACTTGTGAATGTGAATACGGACATTAATTTAGCAGTATCAACTTGAGCAGTGAAGAGAACGACAGTTCATATATATCCACATTAAATGTATATTTTGTATTTAATAAGATTCAGTACAATGATAAAAACTAGTTTATATGTTCACCTTAAATAGATTGTGTTTTTTAAACTTTTTACCCCCTTAACATTATCTTTTACCTTATAAGGACGGTCACAAGGTTTCTATTTTACATTTTTTCCCCTAAAAAAGCAGCCTTAATTTGACTTAAATAATTAATTAACTTAACCAGACATGTAATTAGGTTTTGAAGTGCTCTAAAGAGTTTGCTTAAGCTTGTAATTAACATGTAGGCATATATAACTATTTCTTGTCACACTTTATATTTTTCAGAACTTAGTTTTGATATTTGTCATAAAACGCAACCCTTGAACACCGTGAAACAATCTGTATATCCTTTTTTTAGCAATCTTCCTAATTAACCATTTATGTTTAATTCTCCTCCTTTTGTTCTGATAACTCAGGTCCTCACTGCAGTTCCTTCCTCACTGCAGTAAAAGTGTAACTTCATGTCAAGCAAAAAGTCATATAATAACCGGTGAGTGACTAGAAAATGTACTGTACACTACTACTTTGTAATAAAGTCCTGGCCTGTGTGATACACTCCAGGCTTTTTGCAAATTAAAGTCAAGTCTATTCTTGTAAGTTTGCTGATTTACTCTTTTCTTTTGATGTTTAATTTGCCTCTGGCAATTTGTTAGGTGAATTCTTGAATGCATTAAAGACAAGAATCTCGTCTAAACATATACACATTAGAATTTCATACATGATCGTGAATTCTGTGCATGTTCAAAGGAGGGTTTTCTCCCTTCCATTTTTGTGTAAACATCGCGTGTACAATGGTGTTAGATATTTCTTCGTCCCACAAAGATAGGCTCTTTTTCATTATTATAGTTATATGTAGTCACACAAACATCGCATGATTCATTTTCTGCATCCTTATATTGGCCATGAATTAAACAGCATATGAATCATGCAAAAATTCAGTCTTGTCGCACTATACCTAACTCTAATCCATCGGATAATATTTCACTGTTTCTACTTTTGTAATTAATAATATACTGCTATTCCATTTCCTGCAGGTGGGTAGTAGCTAGGGCATAGATGCTTAATTAATATTCATCTTCTACCACAACTCCAATATCTCTGATGATCTAACTTAGTTTACATGTATGGACAAATGCTTAAGGATTTCATGAATATATCCCAGATAATGTCAACAAGAGTAACAACATTTTGGAGACAAGAATATGAATGGAGTTTGACACTAATTATCACCAAAGCATTAATTCTGTGGGCCATTAAGACCCACAAATTAAAGGGTTTCTTTCATGCCAACCAGCTCAACTCCTTTCCAAGAAATTTGCATGAATGAAGTGAAAAGTAGAATGTTTTTTTCCCTAATTCACATGTAGACAAGGACCAGTCTTCATTGGAGTAATATAACCCAATTAAGTTGAATAAAAAATTATTAGACTAGTAATAGGCTGGCAATTATAGGGTGAGGTTATGCTATCAGACTTAAACATAAATTAATTTGGTTCTAAAATTCATCATTCTTTAAATGGGGATCATCATGTGGTCCTAATTTCTGTTGCAGGACAAATATAATTTCTACTTCCTTTAATTTGCTGGTCCTTTTGTGCTTTTTAATTCTGTGGCTGGGTAGAGAAGATGGGAGCCTGTATAAGATCTTTCATCCTTATTAATAGCCTGCTGCTACTAGCTTTGCTTCTTCATTCAGAATAATCTCTCTTCTCTCTTCATCTCTCTTAGACACACCCAAGCCTGGTTTCGATCCTCTGCCATCTAGCTAGCCGCTTCTTTGAGATATGGGCCGGTCGCCATGCTGTGACAAGGAGGGTTTGAAGAAAGGACCATGGACACCGGAGGAGGACCAAAAGCTATTGGCTTACATTCAAGAAAATGGCCATGGAAGTTGGCGTGCCCTCCCGGAAAAAGCTGGTAATGATGTAAAAATCACTTTGTTAACTATAAGTAGCAGATATATCTGTGTTCAGTTTAAACTTTTAGATGAAACGAGACAATATTACATACTAACCACCACATTTTTTGTTGTTGAACATAATACGGGTTATAGGGCTCCAGAGATGTGGGAAAAGTTGCAGATTAAGGTGGACAAATTATTTAAGGTCTGATATCAAAAGAGGAAAGTTCTCCTCACATGAAGAGCAGACTATTATTCAGCTTCATGCTCTGCTCGGAAACCGGTAATCATTATATTTAACTTTTAACCCTCCTATTTTATCCGAACTTGGGACTAACAAAGTTAGAAACGTTGTGTGTTTCTTGTGTTTGTTTAAGATGGTCGACTATCGCAAATCACTTACCTAAGAGAACTGATAATGAGATAAAGAACTATTGGAATACTCATTTAAAGAAGAGATTAACCAAGATGGGGATTGATCCAACGACTCATAAGTCCAACAACCAAGCCCTCGGCCCCTGTCAATCTAAGAATGCTGCATACCTCAGCCACATGGCTCAATGGGAGAGTGCTCGGCTTGAAGCCGAAGCAAGGATGGTTTGCGAGTCAAAACTTTTATCCAGCACTTACCATTCTCAGTTGCAGAGCACAGCCATGGCATTACCGCCTTTAGCACCACCAAGAGCGACGTGTTTAGATGTACTAAAAGTGTGGCAAGGTGGATGGATAAAACTAAGAAAAGATGATGCAAATTTTCTCAACCCTTTTTTCAACTCCCCAAACATTGCCTTGAACTTTTCAGAGAATGTTTTCACTACTATTCCTTGTGTTGGATCTGGTGAGGAACATGCATCCATAACAGGCATTAATTGCATTAATGAAAATTTGGGTCCATATGAAGACTTGCAAAATAGCAACAATTATTACTATACAAACTTCAAGGGATCAAAACTGGAGATGATGAATTCAATTGAAGAGTCTTTAAGGCTTCCAGGCTTAATTACAGATCTTGTGACAGACTCTGCTAATAATATTATTGGAAGCTGTGGAGGAGATTTGGAAGAGAATAAGAACTACTGGAACAGCATACTTAAGTTGGTGAATTCCCCAATGGGCTCCCCAGTCTTCTGATCAACAAATACTCTCAAGTGCTGTGCATGCTCCATCGGTACACAATATCAGATGATGATCAACAAGTTGAACTCCTCCGTTTCTTCAGATAATAATAATAATAATAATAATAATAATAATAATAATAATAATAATAATAATAATAATAATAATAATAATTTCATTAGTATTAATGCTTAGCTAGAATTATCAACTAGTATGTAACAACAGTACGTAATCACAAATACTTGTGTGTACTTACGTCGCATTTTGATTACGTGTACATCAAATTAAAATTAAAATAATAATTTTAGAGAGTATTTGAGTAGACCCTTTGCAAAAGCTGATTTATTTTTTTTTATTTTTTTTCTTTTTGAGATAAAATTTGAAGGACTAAGTACTAACTACTTTTTTTTCTCATATGTCTATATATTGCTTACACCTTTGTATTAGGCAAAAATGTACTGCATGTACCAACTTTTGTACTGAAATTGAATCCAACATATAGAATTGTAATGTTCCCTAGGATATATATGATAATTTTTTTCTTCTTGTTTTTTTTTTTTTTGTTACTATAAGAAATAAAAATTAAGATTATAAGCTAAATATTTCTGGCATGCGTGTGTGTGTGAGACAATGTGTCTTTTTCCTTCAAAAACTCTTAAAGTTAATGTTTTTTTAAAAAAAAATTAAAATTTGTGGTCCAATAACATGTGCCAAAGTTAAATGCAGATGAGACAAATAGGACTCTCCTTTAATACATGAAAGTGAATTGAAGGGCAGAAATTAAGTGCCAATTCTATCATAAATAACTTTATATATATATATATATATAACTTCACAAATTATTATTTTTAACTTCATCAACTATATTTCTTCACATAACATAATATTGAATATAACATACATCCCAAAAAAAAAAAATCATGACGATATTAATATTCTTTGAACTTTTCATAATTCAAAAGTTTTTGGTCCATTAAATAGAAATAAGTAATTATACAATATCAATTATAAAAATTGTACGTTAAAAATTTTCAAGTACTTCTAGGAGGTTCAATATGGGTATATGGATGCACGCCACGTGAATTTAAAAGTTCATACACTCACATGTGAGGTGCAATAACCGGATTACATAGCTTATTTAATTTTAGATATCTTTTTTTTTTTTTTTTGGG
>CAVNYN010286197.1:0-46254 GCA_963692815.1 Nyctanthes arbor-tristis | reverse complement strand
TACACGACGCTCTTCCGATCTGATGTATGGAATCTTGACTATTCTATATTTTTATACCCTCATGACAACCTGATTCTCCATAAGGAAAAAAAGCAATGGGTATTGCAATGGATCATAGCATCCAAACAAATAGCTCAAATTGTGATGTGTATCAGAATGAGATAGTACACATATGTCTCGTGCTTTTGTTTCTACAGTAGGGTCATCATCATCTTCCCAAATTATAGACATTTGAGAAGCAAATGGTCTATTAAAAACTCTTTGATCAAGACTAGGATTACATCGGATGCGTATTATTAATGATTCAAGTTTATCCTTCTTACCTAACCCTTTAAAAATTGTGCATATATGGATTTAATTGCAAGGTACACGTCAATTTTTATAATGAATATATTGATTCTAACTCACGTTCAATTTCAAAAAAAAGTACAATCGCATATGTGCAGGTTGATTATTAGATGGCGAAAGATTACTAATATTATAATAAACTTGACTTAAAATTCTAAATGTTTACACTTCCTTATTCATTTTACATAACTCTTTGTCATATCTAACGCCAAATGATGTGCAAGCAAAATGATTATTATATATACGTGACATACACTACAAGAAAATGTGGTAACATCAACGGAATTTTCCGACCAACCACAATCTGTCGGAAAATACCGACATATTTTCTGAGGAACCAAAAAATTCGTCGGTGATTTGTGGTGGGAAAAATATGGTCGGGAATTTCCGACGGAAGCCAAATTTCATCGGTAATTTCCGACGGAAATTCAAATCCGTTGGTAATTACCGACAAAATTTTGATTCCGTCAGTAATTACTGGCAGAATTTGGTTTCTCTCATAAATATTCTGACGGAATGTGGATTCCATCAGAATCTTTCCGACGGAATCCACATTCCATTAGTAATTACCGACAGATTTAAATTTCCGTCGGAAACTCAATAGCGTTTTTGGCATACAATCAAAGTCCATTGGAAACAATCGATGGACTCTTTAGGGCTTTTTAAAAATCATTTCCCAGCCTATTCGTTCATTTATTTTTTTGACAATTTTCTTTTACAGATTTGTGTCTTAAGACATATCATATTCCACTTTTTTTTAGCGTTTATTAACTATAATTTTAGCATATTTAAGTATTAAGATAAATGTTTCGTAAAAAACACAGTGTTAATATGTATACGAATATGCATCTCTCAAAATAAATAAGCTAGTAATAAAAGGAGTTATAAATAGATCAAACAAGTTGTTCATCTGACAAGAGAAGCAAAATTATTGATAATATAAAGTATTCTAGTTATGAAAATCTTGATAGATTTAGTAAGATGACATTACATATAATTAAGTCTGGTATCAATTAAAAATGCAATGAAAAGTTGCAAAAAAAAAGGCGATTCCAATTACATTCTAAAAGCTAATTTTCATGCTTATCTTGACATGTTGAAGGTGTTTTTTTGTTTTAATTTACAGTGAATATAATATTCGAGTTATAGACCATTAAAGATAAGTGTCTAAGTTAGTATTATTAATTTAATTAGTTACTACATATACATGTTGGATTGCATCTTGCGGCGAATGATTTATTATTATTACTATTATTATTATTCTTCATATAATTAATTAATATACGTATATTATTAAGGTACGTGTTTGTATCCATAAAGTGTTATGTTGAGGTTTTTTGCAAACTAGAGGATAAATTAATTGATGTATAGCAAGTAAAATTTTGTTTTAAATTTAAAAAATTACAAAAAATTAAAAGTGTTATTAAGATCCAACAACCCTTAGATATAAAAATAGAAAATGATTTATGTTTTTGTATCCGTAATTACAAATACAAACTAAAGTTAGGGGAAAAAGAAAAATCAACAACAAACACAAACAATATCCACAAAAGAGACCAATTGGCATGGAACGGAAATAAACATCAAATATAGAATCTCAGTATGCATAACAATCATTGTAGTTGTGAAATTCAAAACGTATTGAGTAGTTATTCTAGTAAAACTATTTTTTATTATCTTTAATTTTAATTAACAATGAAAATATATAATATAGAAAACTAGCAGCAAATATTATACTAATGTTATAATCAAATAAATTTATAGTATAAATGACATATTTAATATAATAAAGTTTAATGAAAATAATAAATGATATATTAGTCCAATGCTTTAAAAAAAATTATCATTTATAAATTAACAAAATTAGTAGAAGATACTTTATATATATTTGTTGGGAAAGCATTAATAAGAATATACAATAGCCTGGTGGTTGAGAACTTACTCCCCAGCCCCCAGGTCAAGGGATTGAATCATCATGGCTTCAAATTGAAGAATATTAATTCGCAGGTTCATGGGTCGGGGCGCGGGTTTCGAGTTAGACACGCGGGTGCACAAGCAGGTTGGGTTAGGTAAAATTTATTTATTATTTTTTGGAGGTCCGATGGAAATCCATCAGAAATTTCCGACGGATTTTTCTTCCGTCGGAAATTTCCAATAGATTCAAAATTTCCGTCAAAAACATTACTGAGCAGGATATCAAAGATGGTTTTTCCGACGGATTTTTTCCGAGATCGGAAGAGCACACGTCTGTCCAACGAATTTTTGAGTTTCACCGACCGAATTTTCCGTTGGTGATGCCATATTTTCTTGTAGTGATAGTATGAAATTCTTATGATTTTTTCAGACGAGCTAATATAGTGAAATTCTTATGATTTTTCTTGGAGTAAAACATAGTTTTATTGTACCATTACGACAACAAAAATCTTCTGTTTCTTTATAAAATTTTTTAGCATTGCATTTAGTATAGTCCATTGCATTTAGTATAGTACGTCACATCAGGTAGCTTATATGGCTCAGTAAGATTATCATGTATCTTCAACAAAGTGAAATTTTCATCAAAAGTTTCAATAAAATGTTATAATGATAAATTACTTGATAAGGAATTCTTAGAATAACATCTTCGATTTGTAGTTAAAGTACTAACAGGTAAATTGTTTCGCATGTTATGATTACTCTTTCCACCATCATTAGCATTGACAACTACAACACAAATATATGCATATAGTAATTAGTTCGCTATAAAAAGAAAGGGAGAAAAAGAAAAAGAAAAGAAAAGAGCAAAATAGAAAAACGAAATTATAATTAAAGATTCTGAATCAATATATATCTAGAAGAAAAAACATTGAATAAAAAAAACTTAAAATTCATACCTCGCGGTAAAATGGATCCACGAGATCTACGCGCCATTGGCTCAAAAGCATTTGCTATATTATTATTAGTAGACACCGCAATAGCTCGTTTTCATGGCATATTTTAATCCAACAATCAATAAAAGTAAGTTAAGCTGGTATGATCACTTCAATTTTTTGAACCCAAAAAAAAAAAAAGAAAAAAATATCAATACACAAATTTGATTTTCGAACATGTTGAAATTAAAAATATATGAGAAAATCATAATTTTAATCAACATCTTAACCTTGACGATAAAGATACCCAATTGGGCAAATAATAGGCGTTTCCTCCATTTTAAGTCAATACAATTTTGCATAACACTGTGATTTTTTTTCACATCAAACAACTTAATTTGTGGGGGGGGGGCCCCCCCCCCCGCCCAACAAAAAATTGTGTTCCTAAATAAATAAAAGGCTGCTCCATTCAGTCACTGAAGCAGAAATACCAAGATAATTAGCTTATTTGCAATATTTCCATTTATCCTATAATATAATGTGAAAGAGCCATATGATCCACATGGTTACGCAAATCTAATTTATGAAATGACTTTGTCGTACCTCATTTGCATTTTTGCTTCTATTTGAAGTTACTCCTTTGCCATCAATTTCACTTAGTTATAAATCATATACCATTATAGGGTGTACTGATCTTCTGTAATATTATTCCTAAGTGTCGACCTCGTTATTAGTGCTTTATTAAGTTATCAAGCACAATCAAACATCATCAACCCTGAGTTCAAACTTTCAAACATCAGAATTAGCTAGAGCATGCGCAAGTTCATAAACTGTGGTTTGTAAAATATGCATCTTTCAATAGTTATGCTCCGTCCCCTATTGACCGAACAATTATGTGGAAGATACGTGTGATGTCGGGGTAGACATTTTCTGTAAGTTTATTAAAATTCTTTCGCCTATTTTCGGATAATTAATACCCCATATAGCCTCTTCCTATGTATTACAAAGTAAATCACGCCCAAATATCAAGCATAGATGTTAAAGTGGTCAATTTTCCAGTCTAATTCTACTGTAAATATAAAAGCAGAGAGACAAAATTATGAAACGAAGGACATGTACAATTCTTTTCTAATCTGTCATGTTATAAAAGGAATGCAAAACCATGAGCCCAGAAAGAACCAAGTATTAAATATTTTACAATTTAATAAATGTCTTATGGTTACAGTAAAAATTACATATGGAACAACATTCACCAACATTTACCTTTTCTACAGCACAAATTAATTTCACATGTTTAGGTAAATTTTCAAAATGAGAATTGCGGTGAGGTATAAAATCTTCTTCGTGCTATTTAATGCTTGGTATTCATCAAGTATCGGCCTTGTGCTAAAGAAGAAGAATCGCCATGGAAAACAGTACGCAAGAAATAAGAAATGATTTTACGAACAATATTGACCCCAACAAAATTACAGGAACCCAATTTGAAAAGAGGAAAATTGAAACCTAAAAAGATTATAGCATAGAAAAATTACGTTGATAAATGGTATGATTGAAAAGTGCTATATTTGATGGCCGAAATTGCCGATGATGAGGTTGGTAACCCTTTGATTCCCCAAACAAAAAGGAAGCAGAGATATTTGGGGCAGAGATGAACTGGAAGAAACCCTAGACAGGATTCCAATTTTTTTGCAAGAACTTTGAAAGTTTAGATCTTTAGTGCAAGCTTTTCTATGAGAGGTATGGGTATTCCCAGCTAAAGAAGAAGAATCGCCATGGAAAACAATAAGCAAGAAGTAACAAATGATTTTATGAACAATATCGACCCCAACAAAATTGCAGGAACCCAATTTGAAAAGAGGAAAATTGAAACCTAAAAAATTAAGCAATGGGATAATTGATGTATTCAATCCCTAAATGGTGCTTGAAAATCAATGGCTATCATAGGACTACTTTGATAATCAAAATTTAAAGGATTGTGAAATGCTTCTATTTCTCTAAAGGTTATGGAAACTTTCTGCTTTGATGTTAATTTATATCTAATACTAACAACAATAATAGCAATACAGCGCATTGATAAGTCCTTTCCATGGTCGTGTACGTTCAATGCATTAATTGAAAAAAAGTTCCTGCATTGTAAAAGATTCACAAATTGATTGAAAAAAGATAACCAAAAAATATAATTTATATTATGGAATGTTAACTTTCTTTGGTTTGAGTATAAGTGAATGTCCGTCCTTAAAATACCTTTAATTGTATAAAAAATAAATACCTTTCACGAAAAAAATAAATAAATACTTCTCTAAAAATAAATAAATAAATAAATGAAGTTTGCAATTAACACACTTATTGTTTAAGTAGGTGCTTTGAGAAAAATTAGGAGAAAAAAATATAAAATTTTAATTGAACCCCATTGACATGTGCCGTCATGAAGTGAGTTAAGCAAGATTGATTGGTTGCACTACGTAGATATTTGGTCATGGGCATGCACAACCCATACTTTAGTGATGCCATTTTAACTTAAACTGAAATTTACATTTAAATATGAAAAAATAATAAGTATGTCGATTATTCAAAAGGAATAATAATTTGTATAATAATATGCTAAATTTCAAAAAGGAACAATAATCCCATGAAGTAACAATAACTACAAAGAAATAAAACAAATATGAAAAGAGAATAAGTAAATAGCTAGGTAGATATGGTTAGCTAAAAATGGGGAAACAAGGAATTTGATTGTCTCTTAAAAGGAATAAGTAGAAATTAATCACTAAGGCATATATCGAATTAAATGTTGGCTCCATACAAAATGGTGATAGTATACTCATAACTACATCTAACGTATAACAGCCCAACTCAAAGTTTTCTTAAGAGTTTCAACTTGATATCTGTATTCAATATTTTCCAACCAAGGTATAGTAAACGCCAATTTTGTCAAAGAATAAACTAATATTGACATGAGATAAAACAACAATATATTTAGAAAAAAAATTAGCCACAAACGGGGTATGCACGTGCATACATGTGCACCTCTATTTCTCTGCTAATGCCGGTAGGCATATAGAATGATATTATTGAAAACTATCTCTTTATTCCATGCATTCACTTCATTATGATGGCAATGCTATCAAGACACTTCTATGTGTTAATAAATTGGCGAAGAGGCTCTACCATAGTTACCATATTTGAGCTCTAAAGCTAGGAGTCCCACCAAATATTTTGTGGATTTGACCAACTATATGTTGGTTAGTTTATTTAGTTGTTTATTAATTGGTTGTACGAAGATAATTCAATTGATTATGATGGTAAAACGATTTTATTTCATTCATATATTCTTTTTTAAAGTCTTTTAGAAAATGATGCACTATTGACAAATTTGTAATACCAGCCGCATTCGTGATTTGAGGAGGGTGTGGTAATGTGATGATATCATACCACATCATTATTTGATAACCTAGCATTAGATGTAATTGCACCAGATCATGCTATACGGTCATGTGGTGTGTATCAGGACACGCTATATGGTTGTGCTTTGCAATGTGGCATGTCCCAGTGCACGTCATGCCTGTATGATAGTATATGATACTATACATAGTGTTAAATCGGGACTAGTGTTGCATCCTTACTTTAAAAAAAATGGAGGAGTATATATGATATCAATATATTTTACCTTTCGTTTTATGGTGTAAAACATATTTCTCTTAGGGGTAATTTAATTATCCTTGCCAGAAAGCCAGTAGTCAATAGATGTTCTAGATAATTTTAAGATTGACTTTTCGATGCAGATATATATAAACTATGAACTACTCTTCCTTCTTGCAAGGATAGAAGGTTGATGCAATACAATTATTACATAATAGCAAAAATTGCTATATCTCGTAAACTTTATTTTCCACCCAGATCGGCGGGCAAATGCATAAAAACTTAACAACAAATTGGGGAAAAAAATGAAACTCTAAAATTGCAACCAACCCTAAGGTCATTGATGCTTCCTCGATATCTATGCCTTGACGTTTTGTGCCGCTATTGCCAAGCAAACAGATATACTGTCTGTCACTTGCTGGGCTGTATTGACTAGAGGGACAGGAGTTTTAGCGGCAGCTGAAAATTCATCAACACACTGTGTATTCATCGCAGCGGTTAATTTCTTTTGTACTGCGCCAGTGTCACCGGTGTTAAGAGCGTTGAGTGCCTCCTTAAGCATGTCGGTCGCGGTCTGGGAATACGCTTGGCATGTTTTCTGGATGGAGTCCTTTTTCGGCTCATCAGGTATTTGTAATGCTATAGTGTCGCTTTTAGAGTGTAAATACTTTGCGGAGAATAATGTCTGCTTTATGGCACTATTCATCGCATCATGCCAATTCTTTGCTTCACCGACCATACTTTTGCAAAGCACCTTGTCTTGTGCGGTCTTACAGAAATCCTGTGCAACGCCGTACCTTAAAACAAAGGCCATTACAGTCAGAAATAGAATGAACTTTTGGGACGCCATGACTTTGAGTTTTTCTATCTGCAATATAGGATTCTTGAATCTATTGAAAAATTGGATGATTATTCTCTAGGTATCTAGAGCCTATTTATATAGCATTTCCCACATATTGGATACACTAAATTTCGAGGTTCTCCTTATTTGTAGTAAAATTTGTGCCGTCGTTGTTGTATCTACTATTTGTTTGGCCTGGACTTGGTCAGGTGAAGGTGAGAAATGCTAAACCGCCTGAAAAAACCGACTAACTTTCTCCATGCTTTTGCATTTACTACTATTATTATTTGAAAAATACGAAATACATAAAAATATAACTTATAACATCACTAGTAAATTACGTGTGACTCATCTATGTGCTTTACTAATCCTTACATTACATAAAAGTATACAAAAATTTTTACTGTCTTTTTTTTTTTTTTTCAATACAACAAAATTTTTTACTTAACTCCAAACAAATCCACTAAAATCACTTATAATTAGAATCTCACCAAATCCTCACAAGACATTCATCCTAAAAAAGTCCATGAAAATTATTATTAAGAGTCTCAAGTAAATGCTCCCTCTGAAATTTTTGTCATGATATTGACTGCATTAGTTATTTAAAAATAAAATGGTCTTTCAACAAATGCCTAGCAGGATAATCTTGTCATATACACATAAGATGAGATATTATTGGACGACCACACATGTGAGTTGTTTATGTTCTTCATCTAAATTAGCTGTTCTTCTGACTAAGGGTAACTGACATGTTGGCTCGTAAATTATAGCAAAATAAAATATATAGTGAGCACTGGGCCTGACTACCTGATCCCAACGGATAACCCAACTCAAACAGCTTGAATTCAGTCGGGTTGAGGCCCGGAAAAAGAAAAAAAAATTAAAAAAAAAAAAAGAGCCTGAAAATTTAGGGTTTGAACCTGATCAAACACATTCTTCATTTGCCGAACCAAGCAACTCAAATCGGTTCCAGGCCGAACCCAAGATCAACCCGACCAACTAAGGCCAACCTCTACCCAAAATAAGTCCATTCATCAGCTGTAAAAGAAGTTCTGATGAAATGTAAAATGAATGGGCATATTAACACGCCTTTAGTTTTCTTGACACATTGAGATACTCATTAATGAAAATTTTCTAACACCCCAATATATGTTGTTGTATGTATGCATGCCATTTGACTGCATGTGTTCACGTGACATGCATCAAAGGTACTATTTTGCCCTAAGGTGGGGATTTCGATTGGGGAGCGAAGAGTAGAAAAATAACAGGCTTGGGAATGCCGCCTTAAAATCCAAAGAGTGTAATCGTTACCCAGTATGGATGTGCCTATATATGGGTGCTAGAAAATTATTGTACTCATCATTGATGTTAAAACTAAATTGCTTGTAAATAAATTAAAATATAGTACCATAATTTTGGGATAGTATTCCGTTAACAATAAATTATTAAAAATGCTCTTCAAATTAATAAAAGATAGAGAACTACAAACAGTATGAATATTAAAATCTTGCTAAAAAGTAACAAAACTCCTCCAAATTATAAGAGAGATTAAATTCAAGCGTCATCCTACATATGAATATTCCAAACATGTAGAGGATTATTCTTTTCCATTATTGCCAAGCAAAATCAAGCTTTGCAGCATTACCAGTCATAGACAATAATCTTCTAACGTGTTTATGTTGCTCATGTCTTAGCTATTTCATTTTTTCGTAATCTTAACCTTTTTTTGGAACGTGTAATCAAAATTTTATCAACATCGTTCAAACCATGTACCGTCATACTTATTATATCTCATTTAAATTGAAATTTTTAGCACGTGCTGGAAGGTTACATCACACTTGTCATAGTTTGCGGGTCAATCTTTCTTTGTGAAACAATTTATTGTGTTTAGTCAATTTATTTGGTAAATAAAGATGACCGTCAATGTCAATTGTCGTTTTATTTGAAAAATCGATCATTCGTATTATGGTCTTGTGCGACATAATTACAACGAATGTATCTATGTTATTAGGTTGATAACAACAAATTGGAAACATTTGACCAAAAACTATAATGTATCACTACAACAATCGGCCACTGTAGAGGCGACCCACATTGCAACGACTCAAAAAGTCACTTCTACAGTATAGTATATAGGAGCGACTGGATTACTCGTTCCAATAGTGGTCACTGTCGTTCCCAAAAGGTGAGGGCAAACTTGTATTTTCAAAGATATTTACACCCACGTT
This sequence comes from Nyctanthes arbor-tristis, assembly GCA_963692815.1. NCBI lineage: Eukaryota > Viridiplantae > Streptophyta > Magnoliopsida > Lamiales > Oleaceae > Nyctanthes > Nyctanthes arbor-tristis. The sequence continues at coordinate 36,352 of CAVNYN010286197.1, read as the reverse complement.
AGGAAACCCTTTGATTTAAAGGCAAAATCCCTAACATTTCAGATTCACCCCGACGGCTGAAGATCCAAGTCTTCATCGAAGTTCACCGGCTGAAGTTCAAGTCTTCGTTGAAGTTCACCAGCCAAAGTTCATACCTAAGAGAAGCTATTATCGTCGGCCAATTTGTTCAGTCTGTTAGTCGATTGCGGATCTAGCAGGTAGGTCGAATTTGTTGTTTTTTTGTATTAGATTGCAATTTTCATCGTATTTGTCTTTAATTTCTGGTTTTTTCCTCTGGTCTGAGTTTTTCCTTGTTGATTTGATAAGTAATCACACTGTCAGAGGAGTCTGAGGGATTCATGTTTGTTAATTCAAATTTTGTATTTTGTTTTAAATGAAAAAATTTGCTTATAATCAAGGAATTTGGAGGAACTTGCTGCATGTTTTTGACGGCATAGGTTTGCCTGAAATGTGTTTTTTTTTTTTGGTGAGAATGGAAAAAAAATTTATAACGGAGGAATTGGGAGGAATTTGCAGCATTTTTTTCGCTGTTAATTAGAGAAATTTTGAAGGAATGACAGGCTGGGGGTTATAAATAATGTGGAATTAGGTGAAGGCATGATAGAGAACTGGGGGGGAATGGAGAGAAAAGCTACAGAAAGTGGAGAAGGAGCTGTAGAAATAGGGTGAAAAAAATGGAAGCTTGTGAACTAGTTAGGACTTTAGGGAAGTGGGGGTCTTCTTTTCCAATCGATATTACTTGTACACAGACATGGTGAGAGCAGTAGTTGAAAATATTCTGAGCATGTTGAGGGCAGCTCAATATTTATGCAATTTTAATTTTTGTTGTATAATAATGATAACAGTAAAGCTATAGATGTTTCATTGAATATAACAATAAAATGAGATGTTACGAGGCATGAAAAATAAAGAAAAGATTATCTTAGAAAATAGTTTACTTTGAGTTGTCGAAATCATTTTAAATCTATTCGTAACATTTATTAACTAAATTAATATTTACTTTGGTATTTGGAAGGAAAATTTTCTATTAAAAATGATGAGATTTTTTCCCCCTTTTTCTTCTCTTAATCTTGCCCACATTACTAGGTACGATGTGGGGATTCGATACACAATCAGGTATGCATTGTTGTGTTCTTTTATGCAGTTAAACTCATGCTTAAGTATACATATATTAGATTTTAGCAATTTTAGAATAGTCTTGAGGCTTAATTAGTTTAATTATTTCGTTAATTGTTTTATATTTTCTATGAGTGACGGTGTTTGTAAATTGTGAGTCGCATCAAATGTGGGATTGTAATTTGTAAGAGAATATTACTATGGAGTAAACTTATTAATGAATGTTTAAATCTCTGAAAAAATGCTAATCTTTAAGTCGCTAGCTTTGAGTTTATGTTAAAGTTATTTTGTCTATGTTTTTGAAATTTTTATGTGATTCGGTATAGCTTTCATAATATTCATAGTACATTATATGAGATGTTCTTGTTTCCGAGATTAGACGTTGAGTTTCTTCTTTTGATGTTGCATAGCTATTAGATGTTGAGTTTCTTTGGACCGTTGATTGCAATGTTTTCAATGGCAAAAAAGACACAGTGGCTCAGATTTCTTATTGAATCACAACAAGTGTGGGCTTGTTACTATGATTAATTGGCTAGTAATTATGTTCAGGTATATAGAATATCTTCTGTTCTCTGCTTTTCTTTACTATGTTCTATCTTGAAATTTTGTTTCTTTTCTGAATTTCTTTTACATTATGCTTAGCAAGTTATATCTGCTATATGGTTCTGATTACATATATCTATGAATGGATAAAACATGACATGTAAATATGTTGCTTATTGAGTTTGTTTGAGCAACAGAATTGAGTTGATTGATTATAATAATTAATTAAACTTCACTCTTTACCTGACAAGAGAATTGATGCTTTTTAGGCTTGATTAGGTTCTACACTTAAATAGAGAGTCATGTATATGCTTAGTATGCCTTTTGAACATCTTATAAGTGATTTATACATCTATAAATGATACTAAATTTGATTTTAATGTTTTATTGTTCTATTTTCCTTTGCAGAAATTTTGAGTAGAATATACATGCTTTTATGTTAGTAAATTGCAATAAATGTGGGATTGCAATGTGTAAGAGAATGATGACAAACTTTGGCTTGGAGATTTATGGCAGGTGCACACTGTTTTTTTTTTTTAAACTTGATTTATAGGGGCGAATTAGTCGTCTCTATAGGCTTTTTTTAAACCATAATTGATATATAGGGGCGGCATGTCGTCTCTATAGACCGACTTCTAGGGACGACAAAGTCGTTTCTATAAGCTGTTCGCTCCTATAGAACAATTGCAGCGGTCCTGTAGGAACGACCTCATTGGGGCGACTTTGTCGCTGCAATTTATCAATAGAGGCACTTTCGGCCCTTTAGAAACGACAAATGTCGCCTCTATTTCACTTATTTCTTGTAGTATACCATAATTAAAAGCTTTAGTACGTTTTTTGGCCTCCACCCCATTTGAAGCATGGAAATTAATTGCTTATTAAGAAGCATATAATAATACATGATTAAATTGTGTGTGTGTGTGTGTTTTTTTTTTTTTTAATTACAAAGGAGATGGAGGGGAGGGGATGGTGGGATTCAAACCGGGACTATCCGGTAAGGAGCTAAGTCTTTAACCACAAGACTAGCTCCTTGATCCCAATACATGATTAAATTGTTTTTTTTTTTTTTTTTTTTTGGGGGCACATTGTAAGGGGATTATAGAGGAGTGGAGTCGAACCCTTAACTGAGGGCATAAACAACCAACAAAGATGTCACTAGACTACAAAGGTCTTGGCATGATTAAATTGTTGTGTGTGTTACTTTGATATGAATTTGGTGTTTGTGCGCTAAGTCTACTAATGAGTCAGTGATAAAGCAACACAGGGTGGCTAGTAAATAATGACTTGAAAAATATGTATCCTTTATATGAAACGGTTGTTCAAATTTTAAAACTATTAGTTTTGTATGTTGGACAGAATTATTTTGGACAATTTCAATTTTTAGGTATATGTTTAAATTATTCCAATTTAATTAATTGCGCAAAACTCAAAAAGCATTTATGTTGACATATTTGGAAATTTTTTATGATTAAATAAAGTATTCTGCAAGATTTGGTATTTTGAGTAATTGTTATTTTTGTCAATTACTCTTTTTTTTTTTAAACCAATTACTCTTTCCAAAGTTTGTTGGCAAAACTTAGATTAAAGTCCTGAATTTTTTTCAAAATTCGGGGTATTACACTCCTAACACGCGTGAATGCGCATCCGACCTTTCTACTGGATGAAAAATTCACTTCAGGGCTTAATTTCTCATTATGCAACAACAAATTCTTTCAAACAATCTTCCTCAAATTGTGATATCAATAGAAAGTAAGATTTTTTGTAAACATTTTACAAAGACCTGCTATTTTTTATAAAAGACGAAAATAAACCAAAAATGAACTGAAGCCGAAAATGAAATCGAAACCATTAAATTTTGAGGTTAATCAGACTGAATGGAACGTCTGAACCCGAAAGTTATGAGGTTTTCTATCTCCTATGTAAATGGAAAAAATGCTATCTTTGTGGGACAAATACAGTAGTATATTATTCAATGATCCACATTTGGATATGAATAATGCTATTTATCTAAACCGAACAATGATTTTCAATCTAATTGTTATTTTCTCATTAACCGTTGAATAAATGAATGCTCACATGTATCTACTTATATGTACGCTTTAATTTACTAGTTATTTGATTTTGAAAGTTTTATTTTATTATTATTGACGAAACTCCAATTGAATTTTCATCTCCTTATTAGTAATTAAATAAAAAAAGACTCACATGTATTTATGTATATATCTTCAACCTCCAATATGATGCCATCTACACTGGAAACCGTCCAGTCTAGATAAATAGTATCACTTTATTGATTGCATGCACACTGAATAAGGGTATCTATGTGAACTTATAATATTTCAAGTACATATCTTAATGGGATGGAGAGATTAACCATTTGAGAATTTCAATGTACAAATATATAAGTTGAAATAATACATAGATATCTGAGTTCTGCAATGTAAAATAATTGGGGGAAAAAAACAAAAACAAATAACACGTTTTCTTACCTTTCTTAGTCAAATCCACAAATATCGTTTTTCCCCCTCCTTAGCAAGAATTTACAATATATTGATATTTAAGATTTTAAAAATAACCGAGCAAGCAATATATGAATAATTATGCACACGACTTTTGTTGAAAATGTTCAAGCACCTCTCGAAAGTTTTGTTACAAAAGCTTCTATCCCATATAGTATGTATTGAAGCACGTTAAGTGTATTTCAAATCCATGTAACGTGCATCAATGCATGCCATATAGGGTAGGAGGTTTTGTAACAAAACTTCCAAAAGGTATTTGAACATTACCGTGACTTTTGTTGCCCTTTTAATTAAGATAGAAAAAGTGTCGAACTGTTGGTTGGTTGTTGACTACGCATTTTCCTTAATGATAGTATTTGGTTCATGTGCTCACGATTTGTCAATTAATTCGAGAGGTTGACCAATCCATTGATTTGGTTTTTTTAGAAAATGTCAAATTCATGGAAACTGTATTTTTTTCGACAATTTACCATTATATTCAATGCCGAATATGTTACAATGACACTATATCAAGAGAGAGTTTTCAATAAGACGGTCCTATATACTTACGTGGTACTTTCTTAGATGAATGACAAGTAGACATTTACTCCACCTAAGCACTTTTAGCAATAACTAATTATTAATTAAAGGATCAATTACTGTAATCTACTCGATCATAATTTCTCTCTCTCTCTCTCTCTCTCTCTCTCTCTCTCTCTCTCTCCATTTTTTATTCCAATCCGTTTTCTCCCTTTCGTGACTTCCGACTTGACGATTCTCCATTACCACCAAAGTTTCTTCCTCACTTCTGGACATTCTTAATTTGTGAATAATCGGTGAATCTTGTTTTTCTTGATAAGGAACTATCAGCAACAACCTCTGAATTCGGCTAGTGCTTCTCGCTGGTCATATACTCCGTCACAAATCCCACGCACATGACCGGAACCTTGCTCCAGATCCCAGCATCATTCACCTCTACAGAGAACCTCCCGCTTTCGTCGAAGAAATCATTTGGAATTTTCCAGTCGCCAGAGAGATCCCGTCAGGGACTTTAAAGGGCTTTCTTTCCTTGCGAGATTTGGATAATTGATTGGTTGTATGAAATGAAGTAAATGCAACAACGAGAGAGAAGATGAAAGCTGGAAAAATGGTGCAATAAGGACCGCCGAAAAAATGGTGCACTGGTCAAGAACTTGGAATATGGATGGACCCCCGGGGGGGCCGGGGGGAGGTTTTATTTTATTTATTTTTTTTTTTTTAAGGAAATAGCTATAATAATTGATTTTTTATTAATTATTATTATGGTTAAACGTGTTTAGGTGGATTAATTGTCTAGTTGTCGGTTATTCAATAAACGGTTATCCCACGTAGATGTATAATATACCCTACTCTTCATTTTCTACAATTGCTTATCCTGTTCATAGTATTTAATTAGTGTTAGCTTCATGGTTAGTTTAAATAGTATTATTCTTAAATAATTATATAGAGTTCCAAGTTATATGTGATAATAATTGGAAAAAAAAATTTAATAAATACCTAACCTATAATGACCTTCAAATATTAAAAAACAATTTGTTGATTCTAAAAATACCTAACATGTAATGACCTTTAGATATTCATTGACTCAACAGAATATCGAATACATGAAATAACAAAGAGATATTCTCATTATTTCTATTTTATAATCAAAATCCAACCTAAGAACCCTAGCATGCAACTTAAATAACCAAGCTACTACATGCCTATCAAGAAAACGACTCGTATATATATGGGAATCCTATAAAAATAAGGGATCAAAATAACATAACAATAGTAGAAAATACTGGAACATGAAACATGCCACGCTTTAAGCGCAAAAATTGCTTCTTATAGTCCATCACATTCTCATTTATTTCAACCAAAGAACTCATTAATATATGCAAACAGGGCAAGAAGTAAACCGATAGGGTAAGTAAGGTGTAAATGTAAATTTTAATCCTAATGAGTTCGAATTGTAAGCAATTGCAATGTCCAAAATATTGTGAGTCCTCAACTACACTTCTAAAATATATGCAATTAGGGGATCTCTGGCACAATCACTTGCTAATTACAATATTTCAATACAAGTTGCAAATTAAAAAAGTATACCATATTCAATAGTTTTTATGACACTTTCGTAGGTGTCGTTATAGTACCACTCGTCTCATTTGGGTACATAATTGTACACCACGTGAATTTCAATACCGTATTACTCTAGTCGTTTTCTTGACAATGATTCTAGCAGTTCTAAATATATATTAATCAACAACCATAGAATATGTCAAAGAATATTTTATATTATATACAACATCGATTAGGTAGGAAAAAATATGAAATATATATTAACTAGTCTCATACCCCTGCGTTGCATGGGATTACCAAATGATTATTTAAAATAAAATTTATGTTCCTAATACAAATTTTGGAAAACCACTTTAAAACTTGAAGGTCATTTCCTTCTTTCTATATGTTTCTTCTATTTTATTCATTTCTCTCTAAAATAAACAAAAGTATTAATTGTTGAAAATCCAATTCTAGATAGAATGAAGTTCATCTAATAACTTTTTGATATGCAATGCTAAAAGCTAATACACGTTACGAAATTGTCTACTTGCCTTGGATATTTGATAAAAAATTTATCCACCTTCACAAGACTCAAATTCCAAATACTATTCAAATGTCCATGTAAGTTCAGCCAAAATATGAAAAGAATTTATAGCAATGTGACATTAGACTTTATAGAGAAGAGAAACTATCTTGAATTGTGAAAAAGTCTCATTACACCTAAATGATCTAGCTGAACTAATAAGCCTTTTTAATTTTGCATGGTGATAAACTTTTTATCCATGATCTTCATAACATATATATTTCCAGTGTCTTTCTTCTTTGCCTTGACAACTGATGAAATCATAGATTAGAAGTTAGAAAGCACAAGAAAAATGAAAAATCAAGGAGAACCCATTAAAGAACACAGACTAACATCTTTACTATTTACTCACATTGGTCCACAAAAGGAATCATTACAAAACATTATTAATTACCGATTTTACAATTCTAATGAACCCCTAATTTTTCCTTTTTTCCTATTCTTTTTTTTTTTGGGTTGATGAATTTAAAAGAAATGTCATTGAATTTTACCTTGATGAACGAGAAATCATCTCCTTCCAAAATAATCTTTAATCCCCTGAAATGGAAATATGCATAGACTCAAGATTATGCATAACTAATCAAAAAAAAAATTATTACTCAAAGAATAAAATATACACATAAAAACAATCATACATAAAAAAGAAGAATGATCAATTTTATATGTGATTAGGAATTCATATGAACTCTATTTTTGTCATACACTATCTCACACAATCAAATATCGAATACTAATTACTACTAGAAAAGGCGCAATTGACAACGGAAATTTTCGTTGCTAAACAGGTCAATTCCGTGTCTAACGCTTGTTAGTAACAGAAAAGTTTTGATACTAAAAACCCTCACTAATTCCATAGTGGCAGATTAGAAACAGAATAAAAATTCTGTTACTAATTAGCAATGGAACTTTCTGTTACTAATTAACAACGCAAAAATTTTCTGATACTAATTAGCAACAAGTTAAGTCATTACTAAATTACCAACAGATAAAAGAGTTACTAATTAGCAATAAACTTTTGTTGCTAATTCTATTACTAATCGTGGACTAGAATTTAAAAAAAATAAAAAAATTCATTTAACCCCAATTGACCTACGAAGAAACGACCTGCGGACCTAACGACCCGCGAGAATTAATTTCCTTAGCACTGCAATAGGGATTCTAACTTGGGTCGTGGTAGTTGGGGAGTAAAGTCCCCAATCGCCAGGTTACCATATATTTTTGTTAACATATTGCTCCGTAATTTATATAAAGTATATTATAGTAATTTTGCCAATTTAAAAAATCAAATTTTCCTTTTGAGACACTGGGGGCTTTTTTATTAATTAAACTTTTATTATATATTATTTCATATACGTCATTTATACTCTAAATTTATTTGTCTCTGTCAATTAATATAAATAAATATTTTTTACACTGGTTCTCTACACTATAATATATACTCATTGTTAATTAAAAATAAAAAATAAAAAAGCCAGTCTATTAAATTTTTTTTTTTTGGTTCTATTAAAATAAAAATATGATTAATGTGAATTTTTTTTGTTTTAATTGGGGAGGACACTTAACTGCTTCTACCTTCTTAAATTCCATAACTACAATTGTCATTATACGGTTTGAGATTTCATGTTTGATGTTTACTTATGTTCATAACATTTTAAATTTAGATTGACGCTGTACGTAAAAGTAAACATGGGTTCGCAGGACTAAATTATTTTATTCTAAGTTTTCTATTTAGTAGTATAATAATAGTTTTTTGCATTAATAGTTTTCTATTCAAATAGTTTCGATTTTTTGAGTGTGAAAACTCGACTATGTTATTCTATCCATCCTTACTTTTCATTTTTCAAGGCCGAATAACTAAGAACTATTTAGCCATTGGTTGTTGATCGAAATCTAAACTAGTAGTGATGCTCTTCACTGGTCATGAGCATAACCATCATTAGGTGAGTATTAAATGGTAAGTTGAGTTCAATAAATCACATCTCTCCGCATTTAATTACACTTATATCATTCAATGGGAAAAATTCAATAAATCACATGTCTCCATTGCTAATTCCTTTGGTAGCTTTAAATATACATTTAAAAAAATATGAAAAAGAATATCCATTACTAAGTTATTGGTACTCCGTTGCTAATAGTGACAAATAGTTTCCTTACTATTCAATAACGAATAGGTAATGAAAAAGTAGCAACAGAAATGTTTCCATTACTAATTCTATGGTTATGTGCGCATAATTTATTTAAAAATTATAAAATTATAATATGTTACTAATACGTTACTATTCTATTGTTAATAGTGAAAAATGGTTTCCATTACTATTCAGTAACGGATTGATAATGAAAATGTAGAAATAGAAATATTTCTATTACTAATTATGTGGCTATGCTCACATGAGTTATTTAAAAATTATAAAATGATATTCTGTTACTAACTCGTTACTATTATGTTACTAATAGTAACAAATTAGTTCTGTTACTAAAACTTTGTTGCTGATAGCACCATTTCTAGTAGTTATAAATGGTTCTCCCAACCGACAAAGAACAAATTTTGAGAAAGCTAAATGTGAAATTTTTCTAGCATTTGTTCCTAAAAGAGAAAAGCCCTATATCTTTGTACTGCATAGACTTGTGCCAAATGTTTTTACCGAAGCTGATCTACAAATGTGAGGCAAGAAAAGGATCCATGTAGCCAATTTTTTTTTAATTTTTTAATGTTTAATTACATCAAACCCCAAAAACTACAACCTGGGTTAGGGAAAATGGCCGGGGCATATTTTCCAAGGAAAGCTAGTATGTGCTTTGGAAATGAACTTTGGGGATATATTTTCCAAGATAAGTTGGTACGTGCTTATGAAATGAACTTTCTTTGTTCAGATAAGTAGAAATAAAGCAAAAGAAGAATCCAAGAAAAATACCTTCATTTTCTTGAGTAAATCATAGCCTGTGACATGCAGTAGCCTGTAATCACAAGATTACTCCACTGGTTTTATGAGTCTTATCTAGAAAAATTCACTCATTATAGATCAATACTTATAAAAGTAGGTAATGCTTTACCACAGTAAAACAAAAAATAAGGAGTTCATAAATTATCAAAAATTTATTCATGATATTGATTTACCCCGTGGCACAATATGAAGCTTAGCTACACACTTTCGTATAGGATCCAATAGATGCATAAGGGTAAATGATCTGAAATTTCAAACAACAAAAAAACTTGTCATCCTAGCCAAAAGGTAACTTGAACATCTATGAAATGGCGAAGCATACAAAAAAGTAATGCACATACTTGTTGTGAAAAACCATCTAAAGTGCCCAAAAATGGATAGAACATTTTTTTGGGGATGAAACTTGCAAACATTAATCGAGACAGTAGACTTAAACAAAGAGCATCATGATAAATCCAGGAAAGCTAGTCGGTAATCAAGCTTAATAGAACCCATAGTTTTGAGATATCTAACATAGGCAAAATTTTCAATGTCTCATTCATCTTCCAACAAAAAATCATAAATATTACATCCATGTAATGATTCTCTACAGCTTATGGAGTCTTGTGCTATACCTACAAGCAATCATTTGAAAACACAAACAAAGTAAAACATTAAACTATGTAGCCTACCACGCATCAGTTTGAGCTAATAACATTGGATAGATATAGCATAATGAAACAAATAACAACCATACTCAAACATAAAAAATTAAAGACAAAATAACACTTAAACAAAATTATTCAGTGACATCTTTGAATTATCCCAATGCAATTACCAAAGGCAAGTAAAATTAGTACACATCTACAACTCAAACTTGGATGGTACTTAACAATACCAAATAATTTTTGTCAACAATAGAAAAAAAGGGAATTCATATTATTAGTCTGCATTCAATATGAATCCAATTCAACAAGCATCCATCTAGATTCATAAATCACAACAGCAATGTGTGCAACTTACCGCTTTCATATGCAACCCTTTAGTCTCTCAATCAAGTTAACAATGGGAAAAAGAAAACTGCAGTCAAGTGCACAAGAGATGTAACTATTTTCCTTTGTAAACAAAGTAGAAAGAAGTTGAAAAGGGTGGAGGAACTTGGAAAAACAGACCCTGAAAATTAAGGAAAAGATTCATGGTATAAATAAATATCAATTATGGCTTATTTAAATTCAACTTATCCAAACCTTACCTTTCAAATTCCATCTAGAGAAGGGTAAGAGATCAAAATGGATAAAAATACGCATCCTACTTTGATGAAAACTCCGACGATCAAGGAGAAAATGCACTGTAAATCAATTGAACAATGAAGGAAAGAATATGAGCGGAAGTGAGACGCAAATAACGGAAGGTAGATCGGTGCAATTACAAGAACGCCCATGCCCCATGCAAGGAAAAAACAATAGACCAATGATGTAATGATAATGTCATTAGAAATTTTACAAAGCCCACCTTAAGCGGGAAAAGTATACCATCCACTTAAGTGGATTAATTAATATATACACACACACACACTAGTTTAACACCCATGCATAGTTACATGGTTTAAAAAAAAAAATCACTTGAGATTTATCCACTGATATGAAATTTTTTAACGCTAATTAAGAATAAAAAATAGGAAAACAATAGAACATATGCACATAAAATGACAATGCCTGAAACCATTACAATTCTTATAAATAAATAAATTCATGTATAGTAATTCGTATGCAACTTTAGAAAAAGAATAGAATTTCAATATACAATTGAAATCCTGAACTTCAAAAAATCGTGTAGAGCATAGAATTTCACATTTAAATTATTCCAACAAGAAACCAACCTAAAACTACATGGAAAATATAAACTAATGTTCAAAAGATAGTCCAACGAATCACACTCCAAAAAATGCTCAAAAGACTATTGACAGTGATAAGCAGAAACGAACCATTAACGCAACATGATCAAAAAACAAATTGTCATGAAAATATATAACGAACAAATCCAGTCACCAGAAACACAAAAAGTCTACGAGCAAAACCAATTGTCATAAAAATAGGTAATCAATACAATGAAAGTTTCCAGATAATATATCATAATATTAATAAAAACACAAAGTGACAGAATATCATACCGATCTAATTTAAAGTTGTTCCACCTTCAGAGTCGAGGAAAATTATACTGATCGACTATGTAAAGTAAAAGAAAAATATGTGCAACTATTTCCAAAATTGATATTATATGTTAATTGATCGATTGCTGGCAAATATATATATATATATTAGATTTTGCGAAACTCATCTTCTACTCTCACTTTACATAACTGATCTCACTTCAATTGGTGGAACAACTTTAAATTAGATTGGTGTGATATTCTAATTTAAATTGTACTACCCAATCCCAAATCTGATATATTAGAGAAAAAAAAAGAAAAAATAAAAAGGGAAAACATAAGAAACAAAAGAGGCCCAAATTTAGAACAGAAGAACGCATTTACTGAGAGCAGAGGAATGCTAGATAGTGATGCTGAGCTGAAGAACAGAGGAACTGCGACGTACTGCCCTTCTGCCAGTTCGGTCATCCGACGCCAGTAGCCTCACGCTCGTCATTCCGTTGAGCATCCGTCCGTCTGACCAGTAGGCACACGCGATTTCGGGCCGTGATCTAAAGTGGTAAGTTCCTAACCCTAAATCCTAATTCCTAAATTCCTTAGACACTGTCCTTTTTGGTAATGGCTAAATCTTAAATTCTTAATTCGCTATTGGTTATTTAGTATGTAGCAATTGCTTAATAGAATGCTCACAATCAGTATTTACCAAGTGTCTTTTAACCATTTGAAGTTGGGGTTTCGGTTGAGTGCAAGCGAATGTGTAGCAGTGGTTGCTTATGATGATGATATAGTGCGTATAGCTCACGCCTTTTAATCCTTATTTTGAGCTTGATGGAGTACATCTAATCTGAACATTTGAGCAGTCGAAACCGGGTATATATTAAGCTTTCTCTGCTCTACAATTTTCTGAGTTTATGTTACCATCTCATTTGATGCACGGTTAGGGCAAAGATGTAATCTGGAAATTTAGGAATTTGCCTTTTCATTATCTATGTTTTTTTTTTTTTTTTTCAATTCCGGTGACGAAGTTATGTACTGATCCCAGAAATTTGAAATTTGATATTTCATTGCCATTTTGATTTCTTGGATAAAGTATCTATACTACTTGGAACAGTTGAACAGTTAGGTTCCTCATAGGCATTGAGCTTTCTTTAGTTAAACATTCTTCTTCCATATTTGAAATCTGTAGCCCTTAGTTGTTTAAGGGAAAATCATATGTACTATTTGATATAAGGCTGATTATTTTGATATGCATTAAGTAGTTCAATTGTCTTTGATTCAGACCAACGGATAACATATGAAAACTTGCCTGGTTAAATCAAGTGGTTGTTTTCTTTATGGGTGTTTATGGAATCTACATCCAGTTTGATTCTTGCTGTGATTGGCTCTTCATCTTTGTAATTGGCCTGTTATAATGTTTTTTTTCCATCTCTTTCTATTCTTTGCTTCGCTTTTATGAATAAAAATTTTGGATAAATTATGAGGAGCTTTTTTGTTAAACAAACATTTTCATTGCGAGACTCTGTTTAATGACTTGGACGCATCTGCTACAGCATAAATACGGCAACTAATAATTGATCAATGAAGATATTGCACTAAAAGAATGAAAAGTAAATATTGGGGCCTCTATTAAGAAAACCATAAATAGAAATAAAACTAAACAGTACTTAAAAGTGAATCCAACAACCATTTAAAACTAAATAATCCTTAAAAAAACCTCAACATAATGTTTAACGTAAGATAGGAAGTAAAACAAATAAAAATATCCAGCAATCTATATATATATATATATATATAGAGTAAGAATATGGTCGCTGGTTTCTTTTTTCCCGCCTATTGTTGGGTACATTAAGAAAACTAGTAATGTCATTAATGACGTCACTTATATTAATATATATTTTTACAGTCTTTTTTTTATTTATTTTTTTTGGGCATTAGATCTCGCTGTGGTTCTCATTTATCTCTCACTATTTTCTTGTCTTATCCTCTATCAATTTTCGAGGCCAACATATTGATATTAATTGCTCTCTATCTTTCGAAAAGAATTCACACATAATTGGAATCTGACTATGAAAATTATGGCATTGAATTATGTTATTTTGGGACTCAATTTTTTATTTCTTTCGTGGCTTAAATCATTCCACAGCTGCTAACACCACTAACATTCATGTTCAACTGACTTTTCTTTTCCTTTTTTTTTCCTTTCATTGTTTTAATTTTTTTTTTTTGGCCATTTGACGTGTTTACATGTGCTCTATATCGCTCTATGTCTTCTTTTGACTTAATAGTTTTTTTTTCACTTTTTCCTTCACTGTTCACACCTATGATATTAATATAAATTTTGTTTTCGTTGGAAATTCACGTACTGTCTATTTCAAATTATAAAACTATTTTTTCCTATTAATTTATATGATGAGAAGAAATTTTTGTTACTTTTTATATCTATAAGATTATTTTGCTCTCGATGGGTCCTTGAATTCAATAAAATTGACTAAAATATGTATCGTCGTGCAAAATATATTCATTCAAAATAAATTCATTTATGTAGAAATCTTCAAAAGCATTATTACGTGTACGTTAACATTGATCAGGAAAAAGAAATAAGATTACACATGTTGGGATGTGGAGTAGTTCATGTAAATGGATCTCTACAATGTTGCAATAATTAAATTACACCTTCTTTTATGAACAATCTAAACAGACAAATGTAGAATCACTTCGAATAATTTAAATTTCATTATATTAAATATTTATATTTAGTTGCCATAACAGGTTTACGACTAATTAATATTTTGTACTATGTCCATTTTCTTACAACTAATTAATATATACTTTGGTACTGTGTTCATTTTCTTATGTAAGTTTAATTGTGATTTATTATTTAGATTTTTATATATCAAAGTTAGAATTTTTAATTATAGTTTTTCTCCAAATTTTGACGTTTAAGTGAAATAATATGACATACAAGCAAATATGGGTGTTAAACCATTATCGTAATTTTATTATAGTATGCGATGTGGAAGTCTCTTCAAATACGATGTTTGAATTACCTAATGATAAGATTACAGACTTGAAGAAATTATATAATTTTCAGAACAGTAAAGGCAAGTTACTTATCGATATTTTTGGTAAGTTTTTCAACTAATGATTATGTAATTAAAGTCAATAAAAAGAATCGTCTATGCAGAATGAAGAATGATTGAGTCTTTTTTATAAGTTTCTTAAATATAAATAAGTTTTTTCCTTTTATATTGGTTAATTAGATCTATCTACTCCTAACCTTTTATATTTCTATGTTTTTTGTCGCTAACCTTTACAAATTGGTATTTTTACCCTTAATTTTAATCTTTTTGGCGCTATCTATCATATTGAACTAAAATGGACTATAATACCCTTCAACTTTAATTAACATAAAAAGCAATAAATAAAGAAACAAGCTTATTAATTTTAACAATAATATTCTAACACTTATATGGATTTTTTTTATATATCTTATGCAATTGTATCTATATCTTATGTAATTGTATGTATGCACATCATGTGGATACATGTAGTCACATGACATGCATACATAGGAGATATATGTGCCATAAGAGCACTGATGTGGGTGTGAAAATTTTTTATTGATATTTATTTTATTTTTTTTTTGCTTTTATTTTTATTTGATTCGAGTCTTTTTTAAAAAGCAGCCAAATCATGTTATTATCATGTTTTTATTTATTTTTGATCTATTAAATTTTTTAGTTAGCAATTAAAGGGTATTATAATCATTTTCAGTTAAAAGAGTAGATAACGCAAAAAAATGTGAGAATTGAGAGTAAAAACATCAGTTTCTAAAGACTAGGAATGAAAAACATAGAAATACGAAAGGTGTAGGTAGATAGTGTCAATTAGCCTTTTATATTTTACATTATTACTGTCTTCTTCCCGTGTAACGCACGGGTGAGAATTCTAGTAGTGTTGAAAACAGGTTAGTTTTTGCTCATTCCTTTTCCATTTTCAATATCTTACCAATTCTTGTAGTCGATTGCTCAACGGAAAGAACGACATCTTTAGCCTCATCCTCACATTGCCTCTTGTGAATAGTTTTCACTAGAGGTGTCACCTCATTTTCACTTACAACTTAAATAAACATAGCATGATTAAACATAAATGTAGATGATCAATTACAACTTGTCCCTGAAATTACCAAAAACCATGTGACATTATTTATCGAGTTTGACACTCCAACCTCTAAAAAAAGTAATGTACATGAAGAGGAAAAAGAAATACTATCAAAATGTTGTCATTATAAATGAAAATCAAAGAAGTCTACAAAAGAGGGGAAAAAGCAGCGCTACCTTTGAACTTGTTGGATCGACAATTTTGCAATAAAACTACCATGGGTTTGTTCCTGGTATTGTGAACGTAATCATTTATAACAGCTGTGCAATTATCCCATAGAGTGCAACATATGCGAACCCCCCTAGAAAACAACAAGAAATATAAAAATGCAGAAATAAATATTAGACAGTTGATAAAATGACACATTACTGTAAATCCTCCAAGCACATCTCTAGTCGCTTCTTCAAAGACTATATCTCTCTGAAATGAGGACTATCAGTTCCCTTGTAAACAACACGGCCAATCACATCTAAGAAATTAAAAGTGATAGAAAAATTTACTTCCAAGAGTTGAATAAAAACTGAAAACAGAAAAAAAAAATGGATTTTTAATAAAAATATTAAGATTGATTGTACCAAATACTGGCGTTCTCTCTGAGTGGATAGAAGTCTTGATTTCATCAAATGCCCTGAAGTTGTATTTATTCTATGGAAAATTACGGTCCACAATTGGTTGAACAATGGTCTTATCACAGAGTATTAGTTTGAATGGATGCCCTGTAACCGGATAATTTGAACTATTGTCCTTTACAGTAAATGTCATCAAGGAATACAAATTTCGCTCCTCGATTTTACTATCTATTCTTCCTACTAATGATTCTTTTGCTTTGCCTTATACGATCACCCTGTAAAAAAATAACAAACATTGAAAGTATATATTGAAGAGGACATATTGAACGTGTTAATAAAGCAATAAGATCAATTAACGGGGAAGAGAGTATGAGATGAATACATTCTATTTTGTAAACATGTAAATGTGTAAGAGTTTTGAAGCACTTCTCTTAAAAATTAAGGGCAAGGTTGAATGATGTGTTTGGGCTCCATGTATATGAACTGAGCCTTTAGGGATCACTCACTCCACAATGTATTTTCTATGCAAAACTCTTACAGTTTTGATACTTTGAGTGTAAGATGAAGATGAATCCTTAAAATAAAACTCCCAAAATTAATTCACACATTAAATGGCCAGCACTTTCATCCTTATCGATGAAGACGAACTCGAGTGTCCTTTTATAATGCTCCGTCTCAAAGACCATCCATTTGTAAGAATATCGCACATTAATGTGCCAATGGACACCTGTCTTGTTGATATTTTTAAGCAATATTACTGAGGTCATATTGGTAGATTACAAAGTAGCGAGAAATAAGCAAGAATGTCTTGAGTAATCGGGTTTAAGGAGATGGACGAATATGCATAATAGAACACATATATATAGGAATTGGGGTATGATTTCATATCGCAATAGGAGTATAAGAAATGCATGATTTCGGCATTGCAAAATTAGAGCACTCTAATCAATGCCAAAAAGAACTAATACGGAGAAATTAGCATGAACCGGGGACTAAAGTAATTGAGCTGGTTATTGTCAAAGAAATGAGCCATATTTATAATTATCATATAAATATAGACAGTAGAATATAAATAAGGCATGAGGATATGAATTATGCCAATAATGAAAAAGATAGTTTAATAGAGTGAATTGGTTATTTGATTAGAATGATTATAGATGATTAAATCGAGAATATGAATATAGTTAATAGAATATAAATAAGGAATGAGGACATGAATTATGCCAGTAAAGGAAAAGATAGTTTAATAGCATGAATTTTATATTAGAATGATTATAAATTGAGAAATAATACCGTGAATTAAGATTATATGAATTATTACATGAATTATTGTATTCGATTAGGATTAAAATGGAAATAAATTGAGAGCTATTTTTGGAAAATATAAAATCGGGTACGACAAAGTTGCTGTACCTACAGGCATTGTGGGAAAAGGATGGGAAAACTGCTGTGCTGTGGGTACCGCTACTCTTGATTTAGGTTATAATAATAGATAATAGATGTTCAGAGCTTTGATTTAAGATCCAATTTGTATATATTTTCAGGTTAGGAATAATGTGTAGGAGAAAAGATTGCGCAGTTAGAAAATATCTTTAAAAATATATAAATCTTTGACCTGATTTCAAATTGAGTCTGAATAATTAATTTTAGGGGCATCTATCTATGGTGCAGTTATAAATTCAGTTAGTAATCACTAAACTTTATCTAATATTTCTATTTGTTCACTCAACTATAAAAAAAAATCTCATTACCCTAAACGGAAGAAACTACTGGCTACACGACTGAGGCCTAGTATGTGTCATATTTGTAACTCTATGCATTGTAGATGGAGTTGTGGTCACAAGAAAAATTTTAGTTAAGAACACACGCTCTACTCTGTACGTCATTTAAAATAACTAGGATTATATATATACATATATATATATATATATGAATATGTCGTAATGCTAAAATTAGTGTTATAAAATTTGAACTGCATATAATTAGCATTTGATACTCGACAAGCTTGCTGAAGCTTAACAACTACTGACTTTGACTGGCAACACCAATTACATATAGGTTGCTGCCCTTGTTTTGTCTCAAGAGTTAATCACTAACAAAAAAGAGATTTAACGTCTGACTAGTGTGACATAAGAAATTGTTAATTATATAATTGTTAGATGAACAAAGTCATACTGAGTGACTAAACATATGGACAACTCAGAAACACTTAAGTGACTCAATTTACTTAATCACCATACGTGTATAATTCCAGAATATGTCAAATTCAATCAGTACCTTAATTTGTTATTAGTTATACATATGTTTCCTAACTTGAAGAACGTATTTTTATTAGACAATGTAATGTTTATTTACTAGACTTATTAAATGATAATTATTGGCTGGATTTTTCAATCGGAGGGTCCATTATATTTAACTTTCATTAATAATTTCGAAGTATATATCTTTTTTAATTTAAAGGCTACTGAAGTGGCTTATTTTAATCATAATAAAATGGAAAAGAGAAATATAACTTGGGAGGGGACTAAACTTGACCTCCGGCCCAAGATAAATTCCTACTTGATAGGAAAGTTAGTTTTTTTCACCTAACCCCATGGGGGTAGATTAAAGTCTCCTCCATTCTACATGACATATCACATGAGCATGTCATTCATTCACCAACTATTGAAAAAATAAAAATAAATAAATAAAGGAAAAGAAAAGAAACCAACACCCCCCACACCCTCCCCCCCCCCCAAACAACTATGGCGGCCATTCTCTGCAACTTTAGGCGGCATTCAAGCTGCAAAAAAAAAAGGGGGTTCTCCCCATGCCGGCTGAAGCAAGAAAAAATGGGCGGTTCTCCCCCCATTCCCACAGCCGGAATGGGGAGAGAACCTCCCACTTCCGAAAGTAGAAACAGGGGAGAACCCCCCTTTTCTTTTTGCAACTTCCAGTGGCATTCACTGCCGCCGGAGAGGGTGGGTGGGTCCCTTTTTTTTTTAAATAGTTGGTGAGTGAATGGCATGCCCTATGGGCGTGTCATGTAGGATAGGGGGAGATTTTAATCTACCTTCATGGGAGTAGCTGAAAAAAACTAAGAGGAGAGTACATGTTGCTCTATCACCACTCTTTTAACTCATGCACAAATCATTACACTCACATGTCTACCGTGGCACGCGGGTATTTTTTTTTTTTTATTTCGTTCAATTATATAGGAAAAAGAGCCCGATGGAACTGTGTTCCCGTTAACATACAGGTCGAGACACTAATTGCATAAAAATGGGGGTAATTTTTGGAGATTAGTGAACTTTAAACAAGAATCTTCAGCTTTTTGTTTCAATTTTCTCAAGCTGTGGTTGGAACCCGTGTGACACAATCAATTTGGACATTTAATAATCACTATCATGCACAAAAGAAAAGTTAGACCTTTTAATCAATCATGAAATTGATCTAATTAATGAACATAATCAGTAAAGATTAGACCTACCTTGCTAGCTCACTCACTCTGTTAATTCTTCAGAGTCTCATCAATTATGTAGAAATGGTTCCAAGCACTCATCTTTCAGAATTTTTGGGCAGGACAGATTTTTCTAGGTATCAAAAACCAGGAAATGGAATTTAGTGGAAGGGCAAGCACTTTTTTAATAGGAGGGTCCATTATCTTTAATGTTTATGCACTAAACCTATTCAATGATATTTGTAGGCTTTATTTTTATTTTTTTTTATTTTTTATATTACAAAGGAGATGCAGGGAGGGGATCGTGGGATTCTAATTGGCTTGATTTTTTAAAAGGACGTCCATTATCTTTAATTTTCATTAATAATTTCAAAGTTTGGTTCCTTTCCAAAATGAAAAAACAAATTTTTTATTTCATTCAATTCTTTAGTATTAAAAACCAAATGGAATCATTTCCACCGTGAGAAGCGGGTGCTTTTTTATTTTGTTTAATTATTTAGGAATGAGGACCAAATGGAACCGTGTAATATTGGAAATTTGTGAACTTTAAACAAGAATCTTCAGCCTTTTGTTTCCATTTGCACATTTAATAATCACTATCACAAAAGAAAAGTTAGACAATCAATCATGTAATCCGTCTACTGAACATAATCAGTTAAGATTAGACCTACCTTACTCACTCTGTGTCAATCCAAATTATTTCTTCAAACTCTTTTCAATTTTGTAGAAATGGTTCCAAGCTCTTAAGTACGATCTCGTGGAGCCGCACCGGAAGATTTTCGTAATTTTTATTAGTAATTTCTTTGTTTCCTTTTTGGTATTTTCTTGTTTTTTAAGACAACTAGGTCTTCGATATACTATATAAACCCCTTTATTTCATGGTAAACACACGTTCAAGAATATTATTAAGTTGAGATATAAAATTAAGGGTTTTCCATTCTTCGTCAAATTGGGGAATTTTGTTATCAATTGTTTTTCTTGTGAATTCGAGAGCATTATTCACTTATCAAAGAATATTGATCGTGTTCTTTGTGGCGTGTTATAAAGTTGAGCTCATTGATTAATAAATTGGTGGTAGCTTTGGTCTAATTTGTATCCAACGAGGCTTTCTTGTGCTTGATTCCTATAGTTTGAGGGTGATGCTTCTGGCTTCGCATCAATCGTCAACCCATGTGGCTAAAAAGGGATCCCATGTTTGATGGGAATGTCGTGGGCTTTGAAGAGAAGACAACAGAAATTGTAGACGTGCTTGTTTGAGGACGCCACTAACTACAAATCATTTCTATCTGTTTGATGGGAGGAATTGGTACGGCAACATTGGCAAAGAAATTGTATAATCATTCATATGCTGTCAATCATTTCGATAGGCATTCCTCGTGTATTGCTCCTCAATTGTACCAAAAGAAAAATCTCTTGATGACATTTTGAGATGCATAACTTAAATCAGTAAAGAGCAAGCCTCAAGCATGAAAGTAAATGCCCTGGCTGAATGTACTCACAAATATTTAAAGGGGAACTTGTACCTCCTAGTTATAGATGATATGGGATAAAACATTATCGGAAGACGTGAAAAGGTACTTTCCTAGTGATGCAAATGGAAGCACAAAACTATTCTGTGGTTGAAATAGAGATGTAGCTAACGGTACTATCAATGAAATTTCTCTCCTATCGATCTGCTGATGAATACTGAGATTTATTATAGTACAAGCTGTTCCACGAAGGTCTTTGTCCTCCAGAACTTGGAGATGTCGGAAAGAAGATTTCAAGAAATTTAATGTGGCAAAGAATGAAAGCTCGTGGCACGTGGTTTCAAACAGATTAAGTTCTTTCATTTCCAAAGATAAAAATCTACTTCGTAATTATATTAGACGTCCTCTTTCTCATATATTATTGAATACTTTGTCCTTGAAGTAAAACTAATAATTGAATTGGGATTTTTATGATTTTAATGTTTACCACTAATTGTGTATACTTAGTCCTTTGTCAAAAGTTAAGTAACTAAATATTCATAACTGAAAGTTTAGAGAACCTTTTCAGATAACAGGTAAAAACCCGACACATACTGTTAACCACTCCTGTGAAGAACTATTTGATTTTTATTCCTTTAATTTATATTGATTGATTGGAATAAGTTTGTAGATGAGAAAGTAGAATGATACTTAATTTTTATCACTACTAATGATGATCACCATAATTTATATGACAAGGTAGTGGCATCAAATGATTAATCAAACAAAATGAAACGAATCCTGATCCATTTAAAGGGACTTAGCATTTAATGGCATCGTCAAAATAAGAATTAGCATGATATCAATATTTAGTTATATGTGTAACTACTAATTGGATCCAAGTTTGAGGGCAGCTTTCAAAATTCTAATCTCGTAACAATAGAAATAGGTGTAAACTACCTAATTAGGTGTTAATATATAATATATGATAAGTCGGAGAAAAAGATTAGGTCTGTAAGCTCACGGATCAAGGTCGATAATATGACATGAGCTCCTTAATCGTTGTGAGTTTGAAATTTAAGCCATGTTAATAATTCTAAACTAGTCTCGTACCCGTGCATTACACGGGGAAGTCAAATGAACAGAAATATAAGGAAATTGAAATAGATAATCATTTCAATATGAAATATAAGAACCTTTAAATAAGTAATTGAAATATTGTCATTCAAAAAAAATCACGAAATTATTATTCTTTTTCTTCTTCTTTAAAAGACTTATATGTAGATGAATTAATATATATATATATATAATTCCAAAAACACAATAACATATTTGGGACTCACAGAGATATATTATGTTGACTGAGTAAAATACACTGAAAAAGAGAATCTCAAAATGAATAATAAAGTTGCAATCACAAAAAATAGTAAAGTATTTTTTTTAATTTAGATTATCACATGTATCAACATCATCTAACCAAAATCATATTTAACTGTTACACCTATGTAACACATGGTTGCTGAATAGACAAATAAAGCATAGTCAAAATTATAAAATCTCAATAAAATTAAAATAAACAAAATATAACATATTGTATTATAAAAACATTAAAAATAATATTTATGATGCTACTTGACTAATATACGAATTTTGAAAAACCACTTAAAAGTCGATATAACCAAAAAAAAAAAAATCAAAAATGATTTCTTTTTTATTTACAAATAAATTCCAAATTTACTTTGCCAAGACCCGTGTGGTCAACAAATTTGAATCAATTACCGAATGAATGGACTGATGACCGAGAATTAGGGATTTCTTTGTTCGCGTAAATAGTCAAAACTCAAAACCGACACTACTAGAAATCAGGGTTTCAGCGATGGAAATTTCCGTCACTAAAAAGCAAAAATCTATCGGTAAAAACCTTCAACGACGGAGGTCGGCGGTTGGAACATCAATCGCTGATTTGCTGGTCGCTAAAAGTTAGCGACGAATTCTTAACAATCTGTTGGAAGTTCTCACGGCCTTCAACTTTCGCGAGTATTTCCATTGGGAGCACTTCCGTTGGAACTTCTGACGGAAGAACCATGTCCGTTGGAAATTCTGACGGAAAAAAACTTTCCGTCGCAAAATTCATACGGAATTTTTTAAAATTATTTTAATTGAACCACAGCTCATTAATCCTATGTTTGGACCTGACCCAAATATACACCCGACCCACCACCCCAACCCGAGCCCGACCCCCCACACGAGCCCAGCTCGCCACCCGCGAAATTAATTCCCACCTGCTTGCAGCTATGGAGTTTCGAACCCTTGCCCTTCACCTTGAATGGAAAGGCTCCAATCACTGCACCAACTGACATCTTTGTGTGCGTGTTGCCTCAAAAAATATATAAAGTACAATCTTCCAAATTTATAGATAATGACTTTTCCTTTGAAAACATTATTTAATTTAACTTTTATTATCTATTTAAATGTATGTTATACTTTACATTTTATTTGTCTGTGTTAATTAAAGTAAAGTTTTTAATACTAGTTTTCTAGATCATAATGTTCGTTTTTTTAATTAAAACCAAAAAATTAAAAAAGGTTGTCTACTAAATTTTTTCGATTACTAGAAATGTGATTTATGTGACTTTTTCTAAAAACCAATAATTAATAAAAAATTTATTTATAGCTATTATTTTAAATGTTAACTACTAAATAACTAAATAAGATAATTATACTGTCATACACGAACAGAGTACGTTGTACATGTATCCAACAATAATTGGAGAGGATAACTAGTACTCATATACCTTCTAAATTCCATAAATATAACTATCATTATGCATATTGAGATTCTATATTTAATGTTTACTTCTATTCTATATTAACAATGTCCGTTGTGAGATTTTTGTTCGTGTCTATTGTTGGTTTTTAAATTTAGAATAAATGTAAATTTAGAATATTATGTCGGCTGATATATCAAATATATTTTTGATAATAACATTGAGCATATTAAAATTAAACATTTATTTGATAAAATGGGACATGGAAAAGGGTAAGGATAATAAAAAAAATTAAGTTTATTGAAAAAAATTTTAATTAACAATATTTATTATATTATAAAGAAGGAAAAATTTCAAGAATTAAAATATTTTTGAGAAATATATTTTCGACAGAAGTCTTTTCGTCATAATGATAAATCCGTCGGAAATTTCATACGGAAGGACTTGTGCCGTTGGAAATCTCAGACAGACGGACGTTTGCTGTTGGAAATTCTGACGGCAGCCACTTGTTCGTTGGAAATTTCCATCGGTATCACTAATGGCAACCAATGCCGTTGGAATCTTCCGTTGGTACTACCAATAGGAAAAAAAAGCCGTTGCACATTTCTAAGGCATCTTTATCCGTTTGAATAACTTACGGATAGTCCTAGTGCCGTGGGAAATTGTAACGAAATTTTCATTATCCATCAGAACTTCCAACAGCATGTCTAAGCCGTCGCAAAATTCCAACTGCTGTACCCATTGGTCAAAATCTACAACGTCCGTCGGTATTGTGGTTAGAAATTGTAACCGATAAAAGTTCGTCGGAAAATTCTGGTCGCTAAAAGTCTAATTTCTAGTAGTGCGAGTAGAAACAAGAAATAGAAAACGCAAAGAAATCCTAAATTGACGGAATGAATAAGGGATTCTACCAAGATTTATGCACCAGAAATGAATATAGACGTAATAGAAAGAGGAAGAAAAAAGAGAAATGCGTAGAAATGAAAAATGAATTAAAGATTTACTATATAATTACTAGAATGCCCATGACTAAGTATGGAAATAACAAATAACCAGTGATGTAATGCTGACATCACCAGAAATTTTACAAAACCCGCCTTAGGCGGGAAAAAGTATACTAACCGCTTAATTCAATTAATTAATTAATTGATATATATATATATATATATATAGATTTCGTTACTCCTCAATATTACAAGATTTTTATACAATTTGCAATACATTTAAAACAAATGAGGAATATTATAATATTTCATTCGCTTTCTTCACAAAATAATTTTAAATGTATGTAGTTTTTATCTATTTTTCAACAACCATAGATGTCTTCCTCAAAAAAAAGAAAAAAAAAGAAAAAAGAAGAGCCAACCATAGATGTCAAACAATTTTTATTAGATACAGCTAGCATTAATTGATTAAGTAGAAAAATTCATTTCAAGTTATTCCACCATGGATGGCCACAATTTTATTTATTAAAAAATTTAATATAATTTATATAAAGGAGAATTACCATAACTGCATATATTGTAATCTTCCGATCAACGTGGTGTATAATTTGTTGCTCAGAGTTTCCACAAACCCAGATATTCTGAGTCCCAAAATTGGCAGAAATGGCTCAGTATCTTAATTGTCTTTCAACAGATTCATATCTTTCAGAGATCCTGGGAAGTTCTCATTTCTCTATGTATCAAAAACCAGGAAATGGAAATCAGTGGAACGGAAAGCACTTTGTGGTCATCCTCCGCTATGTATCTAAATGTTATCTGACAACCTCCTCTAGTACTTCAGAGCAAGCCGCGTTTACTGATCGACTAGCTCACCTCGAGCGATTAGCCAAAGAATGCTTCTTTTCAAGACGTGACAGTGTAAGGTGTTACTCCGGATTTCTAGAACGGATGTACTCTTTTATATCTGGCAATTGCTTCGGTTTGGAGGAGGAGATAACGTGTCATAGCAGATTTCTACAACTGATAGACACCCTGATGCCAGCGCTTCAGGAGTTGATCTTTGCAGTGCCAAAGGCACTGCAGGATTATTTGCCGTCCAACGAAATTACAGCAAGCTTCATTTATTGTCTAGTTGAGGCACTAGAATTATTGCTTCACCAACAGAATTCCAGGTTTATTGTTTTTGTTCCTGATAAAATTAATGTTCTTTGGGAGAAGCTCCAGTTTCTTTGGACCATTCTTGGGGATAAACCATTCCAATGCACTCACCTAGAAGAAACCAAGAATGTCTTGGGAGAAATTGAGTCCGTAGCCAATGAAGCAGGAATTTTTTTGCTCTCCTTCTTTTTTACCATGGATCCCATCACTTACAAAGAAATGGACCGAGAGCTTTCTGTTTTGCTACCCAAGTTTCAGATGGTGGAAGCGAAGATCAAGGAGCACTGTGCCAGAGTCGTCTGTCTGCCAACCCGAAAAACAACTCCTTCCTTTTCAATATTCATTGTTGATTCAGTTCTCGATGATCTCAATCATCTAATAAATCACAAGCCCCATTTCATCATTGACATCAAGGTTCAAATTGCAGCCCTCCGCAAGGAACTAAAGTATTCCAGATCCTTCCTGATCAGTGATTATACAGACCTGCAACAGAATCAAGAACTTAATAAAGTTATAAAGCAATTCATAGACTTGGCGTATGAAGTTGAATATATTGTTAGCTGTTTCATGTCTGAAACGCTCCCTGTTTGGTATGTCACTCTCAGAATTCCTGATTTCATTCAGAAGAATAAACTAATCAGTTCTTCTCTCCAAAATATCAAGCTCTGTTCCGGCATTAAAAGCATTGAAGTTTCAGAAAGCCCAGGTCAACAAGGATCAATATGGAGCCAAAAGGCTATAAGGGATCCCATGGTTGAGGATATTTTTGTGGGCCTTGAGGAGAAAATGAAGGAAATTGTAATCCAGCTTGTTGCAGGACCCCGCCAACTACAAATTATTTCTATCATTGGGATGGGTGGTATTGGTAAGACTTCTTTGGCAAAGAAACTGTATAATCATTCCTCCATTGTCAATCATTTTGATAGGCGTTGTTGGTGTGTTGTTTCTCAAACATATCAAAAGAGAAAACTCTTGACTGATATTTTGAGATGTATAACTAAGATTAGCAAAGAGGAAGCCTCAAGTTTGGAAGAAGATGAATTGGCTGAACACATTTACAAAAATTTAAAAAATAGTAGATACCTTATAGTAATAGATGACATATGGGATAAAGAAGCATGGGAGCATGTGCAAAGATACTTCCCTGTTGATGCAAAGGGAAGCAGAATAATATTCACTAGTCGGAATATGGATGTAGCTGATGGTATTATCAATGAACTTCCTCTCCTATCTGACAATGAATGTTGGGATTCATTACAGCGCAAGCTGTTCCATAAAGGTCTTTGCCCTCCAGAACTTGAATATGTCGGAAAGATGATTGCAACAAATTGTAAGGGTCTACCTCTCGCCGTTGTTGGGATAGCTGGTGTTCTTGCAAATATGGAAAAGAACAAAAGCTCGTGGCTAGAAGTTGCAAGTGGATTAAGTTCTTTCATTTCCAAAGATCGGGACATACTAGAACTTAGTTACATGCATTTACCGGCTCAACTAAAGCCGTGCTTCCTTTACCTTGGGATGTTTGAAGAAGATGCTCAAATTCCAGTACGAAAGCTGTTATATCAATGGGTTTCTCATGGATTTATACGAGAAAAGGAGGGCAGGAGGATAGAAGATGTTGCCGAGGATTTCCTAAAAGAGCTAATCAGCCGGAGCATGGTGCAAGTTGTGACAAGAAGCTGGGACAACCAACTCAAAGCATGTAAAATCCATGATCTAATACGTGATATGTGCTTGAAAATAGCCAAAGAAGAAAACTTTCTTAAGGAGATAAAAGAGTAAGTACTTTTAATTTCTCGTACTCCTCTCCTTTTCTTTTGGATTTTACTTTCCCCTTTTTCCTACTAAAACATGGTGACAGAATCTATGTCACTGATAATTAGCATAAATTGTTATGGCTAAAACTAATGATGATTTGATCAATCTTATTCTCCAAATTTTCAGTGAATTCTCCATATGTGAGCATCATCACCATCTTTGCAGCCGCTCTTCTTTGAATCATTTCAAGTCAATACCATTTGGCCTACATGTTCGATCATTGCGAAATTTCTTGGAACCCATTCCCAATACTTCAGGATTATTTAAACTTCTTAGGGTCTTGGAGAGAAGTTCTTTTAGCGATAGATTGATACTCCTTGATCATTTGAAGTACTTTGAAGGAGATTTGCCTACACCATCTGCAAATGCAATGGTGCTGTGTCATTCAAATCTAGAATATATTCTCATAGATAATGCAAAGAGCTGCTCAGCAGTCCGTCTGGAAATGCCTAAGTTGAGACATCTGGAATTAAGATCGCCTAAGGCAATCTTGAATTCTTACAGGGATATCCAAGAAACCAGTGAATTTGATACTCTTTCTGGTATTAATATCAGTGGCTTGGAAACACTTTTTGGTATTATTATAACTAATTCAGAAGATCTAGAGCTATTGAAAAAATTTTCTAGTCTGCGTCACCTGAAATGCACATTTATGAGGGACATACTTGAAAGAGGCTTCGTCGACCTCAGATATCTTACACTGCTTGAGTCACTCAAAATCAGATATGATTTTGTGCATATGTACCTGCAGGTAAGCTTCCCTAATAATATCAAAAAGTTTACTCTTTCCAAAGTCAGCGTTTGGACTTCGGAAGCGTTGTCATCAATTGGAAAATTGCCTAAGCTTGAGAGTCTCTGCTTATCTAATTGTCATTTAAAGCAAGGTACATGGAACACAAACAGTGATGAATTCCGGAGACTCAAATATTTGAAATTGAGAAAAATGTTTCTTACACAATGGAATTTGTCAAGGGATCATTTCCCCAGTCTTGAACGATTGGTCTTGGACTCTATCATTTTTTCAATGGTTCTACCTCTTGAATTAGGAAACATTCCAACGTTGCTGTTCCTCGAGGTGTATGATTGTAATAAGTCTATAAAAGAATCTGCTATGCAAATTCAGAAAGAACAAGTAGAAGAAGGGAACGAACTACTTAAGGTTATCATCAGTGAAAGGTACTCATTTCAATGGTAACCATTCCTCCCGCCTTTTTTTTTTAATGTAAATATTTGCATATGTTATTGCTCTCCTGGTTTTGTTTATCTTTATGGTGGGAAGTATTTGATCGAATTCTCTTATATTTGCTTCTTTTGATCTAAAGTCTACACCAACTTCTAATGAATTATGTTCAACTACTTCCATGAGAATCCCATTGCTCCTTTCCATAGTCAAACTACAAGCGTGCTCAAAATGATTCGTACGCTGAATTCTGAATGTCACGGCATCAACGAATTATCACCAGGGGATCTCGGAATTTGAAACGGCTACGTTCTATTAATAATTACTCCCGATAGAGTTGTTGAAATTTCTCGTGAGAGAAAATGAGAAAAATACTTTCTTTATTTGTATAAAGCTCAATCAGCTTACTGGAATACAAAGTACATGGAGCGAAGCTATGAAACAATGTTCCTGTGAATAAATCTAATCCAACTTTGAGCAAATACAAAATTACAGACTTGTCAATTACTTAGTTTTCCATATTACAAATTACTCTTTTTGTACCCAATTAATCCCAAAGAACAAAGCATAAGCTTAAGCATAAGTTTGATATTACATCTTTAGATGTTATTATAGCTGGGGGGTTTTTTTGTTTAAAAAATTTAAAATATCATTTTACAAAATGTTTAAACATATCTACTTTCAAAAATACCATTTGAAATGTGACTATTTTTTACAATTTCCTCATATGAATTGCATTTTTAGAGTTTGAGAGATTCTATTGGAATTCCATTTTGAGTGTGGGGGTAATTTGTCCGAATAACGATAAAAAAAAAAAGACTATTTTGAAAAACTCAAAAAATGGGTCTAGGTTTGGAAATGTCATCTGAAAAATAGGCCTTTTTTTTTTAATCAAATGCCCTCTTATAATAAAATTAATAATTGGGCTCTGACTTTGTATTGATAAGGGGTTTTTGGGTTTTTTCACACGTTGTAGCAGAGACTAATTGATCAAGAGTTAATAAAGAGCATCATTTACCAAGATAAGGTTTTAGGTTCGAGTTAAATGACCCTTCCTAAAGTTCACCCGACTATATTAAAAAAAAGGGGGAAAAATAAGGCGTGTACACACATGAAGTTTTGCTTAATTTATAAATATTGTATTGTATCTTTATTTGTACTGGAATGTAGGATCACTATATATGCCATTGTATGGTTTATTTTTGTTGGAATAAGATGGTTGGCGTATCCCAATATAATCACCTGTCGAGCTTAGAGGTCTAAAAACTATTTTGAAGTACACTTAATTAGTGTTCTATTAGGGAAAAAATTCCTCATTTTAACACTTTTAAAATATATCTGATCATGGAATCTGATACAATCAATTACCCCAATAATTATAGTATCTTAATTCGATCGATGTACATTTTAAAAGGAAAAAAAATGGTAGGCATTCTATACTATTGTGGTTGCTTTCTTCACAAGAAAAAAAATTTTCACAAAGCTCTCATAAATTTCGTTAACACTACCTCCAAATAGTTTTAGGAAAAATGATACTTGTACAACAGATCACCTACCCGAGAGAATGCCCGAACAGATATATTGTCGAAAATGCCCCGAATGATAATAGTAATTACAACCCACGCCAAAACCTCACAGCCGTCTCTGTAACTAAAGGAAAAGCAACGGACGCTAGCGATCCCGTCTCACCACCGTCTGTACATCTCCGGTGACTTTGGCTATGAATCCTTTTGCAACATGAAGATGAAATATGGGTGAACATGTAAGAAAGTGATTTCGATCCTTTGAATTTTCTGTCTAAGGTTTCAAAAATTTCAAAGTTAAAGATCCAATCTTTTTTGTGTTTGTGGCTTTCTTGTTGTTCTTGGCATAGAACGTGATGGTTATTTTTATGCTTAGTCGGTTCCATGGAATATATTTGGTTGTTATCATTCCTGTGATTTTGCTTAGCCTTCAATTCTTGGTTGTTGCTTCTAGGAGCTTACTAATTTCTTACATTTTTTACTTGATCCAATTTTTTGTTTTTCTGAGAGTGCGTAATTTGGAGTAGATTTAGTTGTTTTTCTTTGTTTCTAGATTTCTTCTTGTTTCCATGGAAGGAGAACTGTAAATGAGTAATTGGCACGGGATCAGTTGAAGAATTTGATGCTTAGATTTTACCTTAATCAGTTCCTGGGATTAGCTTTAGTTCTCTCTTCTTGTTTTGGGATTTTGCTTAGACGGTTTCTTTCTTAGCTGGTAGATTTAGGGACCGTGCCGTTCGTGGGACCTTGACAAACTTTAGAAAAATAGACCCCTACAATGAGTTTCAACCGAGAGTTGGACAGAGGGGGAGCCCCTCCTCAGCGGGTTCGCAAACAGCACCTCCGAAAATTTTTTTTTTTTTGGACTATATTCCTTAAATTTTTTTAACAAGATTTGGTATCCAATATATGTCATTGGAAATATAATATATACAACGTACCAAAAATTACCTCAAGACCACATGTTTTACAAGTTTGGAAGCAAAAATACTAATCAATTGTTCACAATCAAATTTTACAACCATTTCTTTCTCAATGGATAGTAAGGCCACACTATTTACTCTTTCTTGTGACATGGTTGAGCGGACATAGATCTTGAGCAACTTGAGTTTGAAAAAACTTCTTTCTACTGTGGCCACCGTAACAGGTAGAGTTAATAAGATTTGGTATGCAATATATGTATTTGAAAACATAACATTACCCTTCATAGTTGTTTTCATGTATTGTCTCATTTGAATTGCACTCTTCACTTCATCTGGTAGGTACATCTTCAAAATGAACAATTCAGTATCTAAATCAGCTCCAACAATGTCTGAATTGTCATCATGTCTCAAATATTGCTCCAAGTTCATACAACATATCTTCAACTCATCATTACGCAATTATCGTAAGCTTTTAATATCAAACAAAAAACCGAAAGTCTCCGCATATACTTTAAAGTGTTCAAATCGGGTTTTAAGAGAAGATCGCGCTTGATCAACCACACACAGAAAGTACTCAACTCCGAATGATTCCTCAGGTGACAAACGTACCTACCATAAGAAGATAAAAATGAAATAAACAAAAAGGAAAAATGACAAACACAACAAGTGTAAGGTGATAGATATACATCATCACTAGTACTTTCATCGAATTGTCTGTTCCTCCTAATGGTACGTTTCTCTTGGAATACAGGTTCAATTCCCAATTCGATTGCCTTTTGTGTTGCTTCATCCAAAGCTTCATTGAACTTATTTTCTTTATAGTGTTCCAGAAAAGCAGCAAGACTTCGTAAAAGAATTGTAGCACCATCAATGTCTATGTTCTCCACTTTGAGACATTTACTCAATTTCTTAACCGCAGACAACAACTTATACCAAATTATCAAGCTATGCAAGAATTCAAAATTAGCAACGTAATCTGCATAGGCCTCAGCATCAAGCTTTGAAAATCCACATTAGATTCTCCCAAATCAAGTAAAACATCTATTATGCTTTGAGTTTACTCTTTTATAGGCTTGAGACTTTCAATATAGCTTTCCGAACACGTTGTGGACAACGGCTTCACTGTAAGACCATGCACTCTATTTTTGAAGATTTGCCATCTTTTCATCGAAGCAGAGAACACAGTATAAATCTTGTGTATCACCGTGAAAAACCTATCAGCTTTATCATTACATCCGACCATATCACATAATGTCAGGTTAAGGCTATGACAAGCACATGGAGTATAGAAAGCTTGGGGGTTAATTTCAAGTAATCTCCTCTGGAAGCCTTTATACTTTCCACTCATGTTAGCCCCATTGTCATATCCTTGACCCCTGATATCATCAACATTTAGATCAAGTTTGGACAAAACAATTTTAAGCTCGGTAAAAAGTCGAAGCCCATATGTATCATCTATCTTCAAAAACTCAAGCCAAAATTCTTCAACCACCACTACATCAGTCGTATCATTCATGCATCGTATCACTCGAGACATCTGCTCTGCACGACTCGCATCGGGTGTGCAATCAAGGATGACTGAGAAAAATTTAGCATTTTTAATGATGTTGAGAATTGAACTTTTCACCTCACCTGCCAACATTTGAATAAGCTCATTTAGGATATGTTTGCCAAGATAGGTATACTGAATCTCAAGGGCTGTAGCATGCTGAAGGTGTTGTTTCATCACTGGATCGAATTTAACAACCATCTCTACCAATTGCAAAAATAGGCTATTATTCTCGGCATAGAGCTTTTCATTATCACCTTGAAATGGCAATGTGTTTTTGGCAAGTGTGGTCACAATCGCAATTATCCTCGTCAACACTTCTCTCCAATGTGCCTTTTCTTCATTCATCAACAATTGCGTACTACTGTCAATTGCAGCATTTTTCCTAATTGTTTTCCAATTTACTCCAACGAACCATACAATTTAAATGCTCTGCATTTCTATCGTGACCTTTAAGAGATCTTCCCACGTTATGCAAATCTCTGAATCCGTCACTAGCCAATTGACTGACTTTAAACACGGTATCATATTTAGGAAACAACTTGCAATAGAAGCAAAACAACTTGTCTTTAGAAATTGAATACAAGCCAGTTCCTATCAAGTGTCTTCCCGTTCGGTAGTAGTCTGCTAAAATATGATGAATCAAAGTGACTTTTGGCAGCATCCTTTGGAAACACGATGTTTTCAACTCTTTTTGGACCCCTCACCACTAAATAATCTCTCTTTTTATGATCAATGTGTTTCCAATTTCCAGGATCATCAACATCAATGTCTTCTACTTTCTCTTCTTCTTCTGTCACTCCTAAACCAATTGCATTGTTTCTTTTATTCATATCCTCCCGTCCATCCACATCCTTCTCGTCATCAAATCGACATCGATGGGCTCATTCACTATATTTTCTGATATTTCCTTCAGTTTCCGCCTCTCTTCTTTTCTTGTGAAAGAACTTATCAATATTTCTTGCCTGGCTTTGTGTTAAAGTATCAACCCTTGCCGTCTTTTTTCTCATTTGATATCTGGATGCATGTTTTGGATGCATGGTATACGCCGATTAATCACATCACTAGAAGAAACGAATAATAATTAATCTTATTGCTATAATAGACGCATCGCTCATCAACTGCAAATTATACAAACTAAAAATAATATGTTACGGATAAAATGTTAATTCAGCCCTTGTGTAGTATGATTTATGTAGTTCCTTTAATAATTAGCATTGTTAATTGTATGATTTATGTTAGCACTTTATTGCCTTACAAGTTACAACTTAAACTACAATTCGTAAATCACAATTTAATTGTTGTACCAATATGTTTTAATTCCTAAATCTATACCTGCCTTAATGTGTTTACCCTTTGAAATTCAATACTCAAATTTCAAAACTCTTAATTCTTCAATAATTCAAACCAACAATTCCTCAAATTTCAAACCAACAAATCAATACTCACATTTGAATACTCACTCCCTACACCAAACAAATTAACCAATAAAACTCTTGAATCCCTAAATCAAACCAAATAATCAATTAAGCAATAAACATCCTCAATCCCTAAACTAAACCAAATAACCATTTAAGCAACAAACCTCCTCGATCTCTAAACCAAACCAAATAATCATTTCACCATAAACATCTTTTATCCCTAAACTAAACCAAATAACCATTTAAGCAACAAACCTCCTCGGTCCCTAAACCAAACCAAATATCCAATTCACCATAAACCTCCTCATTCCCTAAACCAAACCAATTAACCAATAAGAAAAAAAACCCGGACATAAAAGTATAAAAGATTTTCCAAACGTGAAAAAAATGGAAAAAGATTGAGGAACAATGAATTAAATAACATTACAGCGTTCCAACCTTAAAATCTTGAAATTTTAAAGTAGCTTCATCTCCACCAATTACAATGTAATCGAATCAAGCACCGTACATATGAATTACAATTTACAATGAAAATGGAAACGATAAACATCAATGTAAAAAACATGCTAATATTTATTGTCAAGCGGCCAGCCCATAGGAAAATATATCCAAAATCAATTGCTGAACTATAAGAGGAAAGATTCTATATGTCTGAATGATATTAACCCTCCTGATGTTCTCTGTAAAATGCAAGATGATTTTTTCTTATTCTTAATTCTGGATGTATTTACAACGGCAGACATGCAGTTCTCTCCCGCCTAGGAGCATCTGTTACTTGACTACTGCTGCATGCCTTCGTAGTTAACTTCTTAAAGGCATGGTGATTGATGGAGATAGAACGGTGCCCCTCTATCCCATTTTTGGAGGTGAATATCAGATGTACTAATTTGCTACGTTTCAGTTCACATTATCTATCAGTTTCTGTGTGACTTTGTTATTCTTGCATATGATTCACCTGGATCCGGAAGCTTGTTGCATTGTGCCCACATCCTGCATAGAATTTTCCTTTGATTCTAGAAGAATGTTAATTCTCCCTCCCTCCCATTTACTTTGTTCACTTTGCTTATTACACAAGGAGTAAGAAAAATATCAGGAAAGGAAATTTACAAACTAACTTCCTGAAATACCCATATTTAATGTTTGACATATTCCAAAAATTAATTTTACATTTTCAAGAGTAAGTAGGGTATAATTGTAAATAAACTTAGAAAATAATACTAAATATAAAAATAAGACAAAGTAAATGGGACAACCAAAAAGGAAACATGGACAAAGTAATTGGTGCGGAGGAGCATAAAACATGTTTGTTAAACAATAATTTGGAATGAGTAAAAGTTCAGCTTGCTATAAGAAGGCTGTCTGGTTTTTGGAAATGGACATGAGACTTTCAATATGTGGATCCTATTCTATGAGACAACTTCCTCTTTGTGGAATGGATGAACTGGCATATGATAAGTAGATTAGTTTTCGATTAGCCCTGATAAGTGCCTGTCGACAATGAGGCTGTGAATAGTTTCTCTCTCCCGCCAGCACTGACCCCTTCCTCTGGCGGTACATATTAT
>CAVNYN010286196.1:0-44082 GCA_963692815.1 Nyctanthes arbor-tristis | reverse complement strand
TTTTTTTCTTTGATTTGTCTAATTATCTCCCTTTTTTTTCTTTTTTAATTTATGGAGGAGGCCAATTATCATCCATACTAGTTTGACCTAATTTTTGACACTTCATGATACATTGATACAATTACTAGACCTTGATTTCCACTATAGAACATTGAGTTAATTACAGAACATTGTTATGAGTTCAATTGAGAATTAGTAACCAGAAAATCAAGTTCCAAAATTAACATTAAGACAAAAGGTTGGTTGCTATCAATTATATATCCATAATTAACCTTCCGCTTTATGAAATTATATATCTTATTAGAATAACTGATTTGTCTACTTTATTTTCAAAAAAAAAAAAAGGAAAAAACTTTTCGGCTTACTTAGACCTGATTGAAGTCACCACTTTTAGTCAGGGTAAGCGTCTTGTCCAACTTTAAAATAGACAGTAAAATGAAACAGCGAAATAGAGAGTTAGTTATATTCATTGATCTACAATGAACATTTGGCCCCTGACGTTTGCTGACAAATCATTTACGTACGTAGTTTGCAAACACATATATAACTAAGCGTTCAATATATACTCAATGATATATACATGCAAGATTGAATCATGAAATAAATACAAAAATCAAATTATTTAAATAACTAGGAAATGTTTCACTACATAAAATTAATCATATCTAAAGCCCAATTGTGTTACTTAAAAATAGAAATGACCTAAATGACACCATTCTACCATTAATAAAGTTCCATTGCTCTCTAACCATGAAATTCAAAAGCACGTCCTTTTTTGTTTTTTCTTTCTTTCTCATCAACTATTTGAATAGCATTTCTCATTATTTGAAGTAAAAAGATTGGTAAGTTTCCATTTTTGTTTCTAAACACTTACTTAGTTCTATTCTGTTTAACAACAAATAATACACCCTAACACACAACGTTAATCCTCAAGATACAAGGTCATATACAAGAAACTTGATCACGTAGTTTCAGAAATGGTTAATATAATGAATGAGAATCAGTCATGTAGCAAGAGAAATATCACATCTATTTCTTTCAACTATCACATTCTATTTCGTCATATTAATCGGTGTTTTGGCATACTTAAACCCCCATTAAGTATCTGATATTTTCAACCTGCAACTGGAATTGAAAACTCCACAATTGGAACTAAGAAAATAATATCAAACAAATTCTAAATGGAAAATTTCCCATTCCAATTCCGGGCAGCACAATCTAGCCGGGATGCTTTCTCTCCATTTTAACTTTACAAATTAAATACACAGAAAAGAAAACACCAACGCCAAATTCTCCTGAATCAGTATTATAGCAAAAATTTTTTTGTATCGTAGAGAATAGAGCACTTTGCTTTAACAATATAGAAAACAAGAATAGAGCACTTCATAATAACGAGTAGTTCAAACATGCGTTGCACGTTGTCTATATCATAAAAATCATTTATATAATGATAAAATATATTTATTTTTATTATAAACACACATGCTAGCTAAAAGTTATTACAATAAAATAACTTGCTAAGATGTGATATATCTTTATAGGCCTAAAAAAAAGAAAAAAAAAGATATGAGCCAAGACTTAGCCTGATGGCATTTGAGTATGTTTCTCACTCCCTTCATCAATTTTCATATCTTCCCATTTATAGCTCCTTTGTCATAACAAAAATATCATTTTTAGATTATTATAATTATATGTAGAATTAGAATGCTATTAATTATGGAAATTTAAAATTATTATTTGATTGAATATTTATCTTTACTTATTATATTTAAGCTAACATAACATTATTGTATAAAATAAATAATAAATCTATAAGTTTATATAATTATTAAGAATGTCTTAAAATGTTTTCTAAATCAAATGAATTCATTTATAGTTTACAAAAGTTTCATAAGAATGCCGTTAGTAACACTAATGAATTTGATTAAATTGTTGAAAACCCCAAATAATTAATGAAAAAAGTTAAAAAAATAAAACGGTTAAAGTATTTAATTATTTCTAAAAAGTAAGTTATCTGATAAAATATACAAATGAAAATTATAAACATATCTTCAAATTAATTTGAATGAAAATATTGTGAGAATCAAAGGATACTTTAATAATTGTATATACCAAATATTGATGCTTAATTTGCAATAATTATCAAAGTTAATAGTAATAATTTTAGGCAAATTATGTCTAATAAACGAAAAAAGAGCATTAAATCTAATTGTTTTTTCTTTTGAAACTAATGAATTTGATTAAATTGTTGAAAACCCCAAATAATAAATGAAAGAAATTTAAAAAAATTAAAACGGTTAAAGTATTTAATTATTTCTAAAAAGTTAATTATCTGATAAAATATACAAATGAAAATTATAAACATATCTTCAAATTAATTTGAATGAAAATATTGTGAGAATCAAAGGATACTTTAATAATTGTATATGGCAAATATTGATGCTT
This sequence comes from Nyctanthes arbor-tristis, assembly GCA_963692815.1. Lineage (NCBI taxonomy): Eukaryota > Viridiplantae > Streptophyta > Magnoliopsida > Lamiales > Oleaceae > Nyctanthes > Nyctanthes arbor-tristis. The sequence continues at coordinate 41,637 of CAVNYN010286196.1, read as the reverse complement.
AATTTGCAATAATTATCAAAGTTAATAGTAATAATTTTAGGCAAATTATGTCTAATAAATGAAAAAAAGAGCATTAAATCTAATTTTTTTTTGAAATTAGGAGAATTCTACACACTTTGAACTATTGTTTTTAACAAAATTATAGGGACAAATGTTGGCAAAAAAAAAAATATAGGGACAAAGTATATAAAAATTCATGTAAATATTTTTGTTAATATAAAAATATATTTTTAAATAAAACTAAATAGAATAAGTTTTTCCTTTTAACTCAAATAAAAGAATTATAAGAAAAACTTTGTAAGCAAATTAAATTTATTTAATGAAAAAATTTATCAGTTCAATAAAAATAAAAAATCACACTCATAAGTAATTATTACTTAATAAATATTATTTACTACATAATTAGTACTACACAAAATACTAATTAATGACATAATTATTTATATGAATTAAACAATTGTAAAATCAAACACTAATCAACTGTAAAATTAAAAGGGTATTATTGACATGAATAAAAAATGTCAAGGGTAAAAGGGGGAAGTGAATATTTTACACTCATTCCCCCTTTTTATATAGTAGTGATATATAGATAGATATAGATATATATATATATATATATAATGTAGGATAAATCAGGAGTCCGGCTACAAAACTAGATAAGGCTCCTACTCTCGTGGTACGAATTTAACAAAAACTAGCTACAAACTAAATAAGGCTCTTTTAAGGAATTTTACCGCTTATGTGGCACGATTCTAACAAAAGCAGTGTAACATCCCGAAAATTTCTACAAATTAAGGTAATCAACGAAATTGTTGTTTTGAAAGAATTACTTGAATATTATTGTAAGATTGCTCGAATATTTAAAATATTGTTATTCAATTGACGCTAAAGAAAGATCTTGGTTGATAATTGACATAAACTAAAGTATAATGACTAAGTTGACATGAACTAAGGAGCATGAACTTGATTGAAAGATAATGCCAGGGGAAGGACTTCTTGGGCAATTTCCCGACAAGTGTGCAGCGCCACACCGCGCCACTTGTCACGATGTGATTGGCGGAACTCAAAAGTTATTAAAACTAACTAAATCCTAACTATTATATATAGGGGCTTAGGGTTTCATTGTTTTCCAAGAACTCCCAAACCATTTCTCTTTTCTCTCTCGACCCAAAAATTCGTCCAAAATAGCCTAGGGAAAGAGAAAACCAATAAAAACCCGTCAAAATACATATTTGTCCTTTGAAAAGAGTCTCTTGCCATATATGGAAGGATTATAGCTTGAAAGATAGCTTTAATTGAGGAATATCAAGGCTCTAAGGATATTTTTTCACGTGGATTATTCGAAGAATATTTGAGGTGGGTAACCTAATACTTTGATTACTTTTCTACATGCATAAAGTTTTGATAAGATAAGTGTGTATTTGATTGATGATTTTGATGAGACAAACATGGATTTGAATGCATTATTATTGAAAGAAAGATTGATTTATTGCATTTGTATCATTAGTTAATGCTCTACCCGTTTTGAATTGTTTTGTGATTGTATGACCTTGTTGTGTGTTCTTGGCCATTTTGAATTGTTTCCTACACTATGACCTATTCAATGATCCCGGAATAGGGAAGATTAGTGTGGAGTTTGCTTTGAATTGGAATCTCGGTATGGGTCTACTGGGGTTCATTGTGGATCCACTTAATTGAATCTGGCGCGCACCACGGGTAGTAGTTTAACTAGTGATAGGGCCCTTTTGTGCATTGAAAAGCTTTGTACATGTAATAGATTTTCTTGGAAATGAGTTTGATAAACGAAAGGTGAATCAAATAATTATGTTATTCACTGAGTACTTCGTACTCACTCCCCATTTATTACAATTTTTGTAGATAATTGGAGTTATAACAATTGAAAAGCAGGGCACGCTGGATGTTGGATCGTGCTCGCGAATGGGAGTAGAGTTGTGCATGTGGTGTAAACCTGTTCTTGAAACTATCACGAATTTAATACTCTTACGCCCATCTCTATAATATATATGTTTTACGTCTTATAACATATAAGACAGTAGAGAGAGATATAATCTTTATATTTATTTGAATACTACTTTTCATTGTAAAAATTTTCTAATAATTTGGGCACACCTTGGTAATCAATGAAATATATCTATCAAGACAACTTCTTGTGTTCTATATATTTTTGAAAACCTATCTTAAATGTTTCTTTAAGAGATTGACAATTTGTTAACTTATAAAATTATCTTTGTCTATTAAATTTTGTAAGATAAGCCATATTGAATTGTTTCGCACGTCCCGTCCCCGTTATTTGAATAAATGCTTCCGCTACAGAATTTGTAAATTTCCATAAGATATTCGGAAAATATTGTAAAGTTAGCAGGGGCGTGACAAGCAGCCCCATAATTTTGGGGCTGTTTTTATTAGATTCGTGCCACGTGAGCGGTAAGGCTCCTTAAAAAGGTGTCTTATCTATCTTCTTATAAAATTTCGATAAATTAGTTTGCTCCTGGTACCTCTTTTTTTTTTGACCCCCGAGAAAGTACTTGACTCCCAGTACAAGTATAGATGGTTTTAAAACTTTCTAATACTTTCAAGAGGTGTCATTATGGTTTACTAAAGTATATATCGTGTATGCATGTACTAGAATTAACATATAATATTGAAGGATATGTGTAGCAATATGCATCCTTATGCTTGCTACATTCTTTTTTCTGTTAAGACGAAAAGAAAAATAGATTGGCTGTGCCTGTAAGTTTGTTGTTGTGTTAGCTCGCACTACCCAGTTGGTTCAAACTAAGTAGGATTAGGCTTTTTGAATTTGCTCAAGGATCAAATGTTTGGTGCTATTACAATACTAGATAGATGGTGTGACATAGTATCAATTGTTTATGTAATTTGTGGGGTGGTGATGTGAGTACATCAACAGTTGATATTAGACTTTATCTCCTTGTGGTGTTGTTCCAACACAAGACAATGCTTGGTGTATTTGAACCTTAAAGTGGATATTACTTTTATTAACAACTTTAATTTGTGAGAATGATCTTCCGCCATACAGTTGGCAAGATTACCCCCACCAAACACACACGTGGCGGAAGATTATTTTCATAAACTAGTCCCGATCTCCTATCAAACATCTTACGCAATTATCTCTCTAAATGCACACATTGCGAACATTGCGAGATATCGTTAGGCATCCCACATGTGGGAATTAATTGATTATTTTAGTAGATTGTTTACTTGAAATCCGGCAATCAATTGTTGATTACTATTTGTCATCTGAGCCTACAAAGAGTAACAATCTTAAATAAAGCTAGACTAGTATTTAACAGACTAAAGTCTAAACTTGAGAATTGACTCATGAAAATTGAGTAAATCAATATCCTAAAAACCATTCAAAGATAAGTTTTGAACTTAATAGCACACCTAAACACGTCAAAGTTTGATAAAATTGCATTCATTGTGTATAAAGCGCGAGTAACGACTTTAATAAGATTTCTCATTTCTTGCAAAGGGCTCCTTGAGTTTTGTCACCTGTTTGTTTTTAGGTAGCTAAGAAAAAAAAAACCTAGGAGGAGAGCCATAAAAGAAAAAAAAGGCGGAAATAAACCCAAGCAGCAAAACGTTGGTGCTCATTCCTCGGTTGGAAAGAGCAAAGTTCCACCTAATGAATCTTATGCATGAAAAGACATGAATACAAGTTCCAAGTATGAGTGCGATTTTTAGAAGTAAAAATTTTAACATATTTTTAAAGTAGAAATCCGGCAATAAATTCATTAGAATTTATCTTCTTATTATTATTACTATTATCATCTGAGCTAACAAAGTTAAGTGGCTTAATTTAATAATAATAATAATAATGTGTGTGTATATATATATGTATTTTTTTTTGGGCAAACCAATAATAATGTATATTTATTTGTTTCTAAACTCGAAAAAACCGACATAGATCGAAATTAGCTTAGCTGTTAGTTTGGTTACAAGGATTAAAGAATTATATGTTTCAGTTGCAAAATCGAAGGAACAATGTTTTTAACGTTGGATACAAATTTGAGGTATTGTTTAGAGATAGAATGATTGACATACAAAAGAATACGGCACTTGGATTAAAACATAATAATATCTCTCAAAAAATAATATGCTATCTACCCGCAAAAATATTCCCCTTTTATTCTTAAAAAATAATATTGTTGGAAAAGGAAATATAAGAATATATTTTCATTTTAATTATTCTTTTTAATTCATTGATTACTATGCAGAAAATAAGGATAGATTAGAATATTAAGAAGGGTTCTTTATTTTAAAACCACCCTTTGTAATAGAATTTTAAAAAATACCCTTAAATTGAAAGTAATTGCAAAAATATCATTTTCTATTTTAAAACTACTCTAAACTAATTTTAATTAAAATTCAATTCTTTATTAATTTTAACTTTTTTTTTGAGAAAATAATTTTAACTTTATTAAGTATTAATTTATTATGAATAATAATAATTATTATTATAATTAGTCGTCACCCTTCTCACCATTGCTGACACCACTTTCAACCATCACCGGCAAACTACGACCACTGGCAACCATCACGGCCGCCGCCGCCGCCACGACTTAGTAAAAAAAATAAATAAATAACATTTAAAAAATAATGTTACCAAAAATCAAGGGAAAATTTAATTTTAACAATAATTTTCTCCGTGTGAAAATCATGTTAATTGTCGGAGTGCAATTTTACCACCGGGAAAATACTATGGTAACAAACTAAAAAAAGTAACAATGTTATATTACTACCGGTACAATGTTACCACAAAGAAAATATCATGGTAACAAAAGTAACAAAATCGTAACAAGGAAAAAAAAGAAAGAAAGAAAGGTTGTTTCAAAACTGAGGAAACAAATCTTCGCGGTAACAACCATGATAACAATCACAAAATTGCATAGTAACAAAATCTTTTTTATAAAATAATGGTAAAAAGTCCCAACAAAAGGTAAAACTCTTATGATGACAAAAAACAAAGAAGCAAAAACGCCATGTGCGAATGACGGAACATGTTCGAAGCTTTGAATCAAGAATGAATGGATTTCAATCGGCTGTGAAATTTCGAAAATATATAAAATAAAAAAGGAAAAAAATAGCAGTGCAACATCTGGTAGTATGGCCGCTGTGCTGGCTATTGTAATTACAGCAGCGGTGGTGGCTGTAGAGGTTATGGCGGAAATGGAAGGATGGTGGCTAGGGTTTTATGATGGTAGCGGTGGCAGCTATGTCAACAGTAGAAATTGGAAGCATGGTAATGAAAATGGGAGGTAGTAGGCTATGGTGGTGGGAGCGGTGTGTGGTGGGGCGGGTTATGGAGGTGAAGTGTTACGGTGCTAGAAGGTTGAAGTGTTACGGCGGGTGCCGCAGGTTGTAGTGCCACGCGACGACGGGGGTAAGGTTGTGGTGTTTGAGCTGCTAGGGTTTTACATATATATGTGTGTATGTGTGTATGTGTGTGTGTGTATATATATATATATGATTATATACACATCTATAATCTAGGGTATAAATAAATAAATCAATATTAAAATTAATTATAATGATTTATTAAAATAATAAAATGATAAAATAAAATGATTTATTAAAATAATATAATGAATGACATAAAAACAATAAAATGGGGTATAATTGTAAATAGTTTGACATTATGGTATATAAACAATGGGACTAATAAAAAGGAGGTGTATGTTTAATTTTCTCATACTAAGAAATTAATTAAAGGCTTCTGCAACTCACACTATTGGGCCAACCAGAAGGCATTTTGGATCTCCAAAATCAAGAACCAGATTTTAGACTCAAATTTGCCGACAGCGGGCCATTGCATTTAATTTTTTAATTTTAATTTTAATTTTTTTCTTTTTTAATCCCATTTTACTCTATGTTTAACCCTTTTGTTTTTTTTTATTACTTCTTAATGTCACATAATTTTCTAAGAAAATAGATCGGGCTCTGCGTTCAGAGTCCGATCTCTAATTACATGCAGCCACCTAGCCTGTGTCAGGTGAGGTGACAGCGTGTGATGGGAGATCAGGCTTCGAGTTCGGAGTTTAACCTGTTTCCTTAGCCGCACTGTTAATGTAACCAACATCTTGTCCAATCATTCTTTTCTCCCATAATTTTAATTATATCATTATTATTGGAATTTAATATTTACATTGTACTTATTTTTCAATGTGATAATGAATGTAATATTTTTGACTATTTGTTTAAAATTTTATATGTGTAATAATTAATAAACGAATATATAATTAATTAGTTTTCAATATATATTAGTTATTAATTACTAGAAAATATAAAAGAATATAGAAGATATGTGGGGTCCTTTTTAGAGTTTATAGGTTAGAGAAGTTTTGTAAAATTGAGTATGAAAAACTGTATTTTGGAATTTCAAAAATATAAAATAGAGTTTTCTGATTGGAGATGGCCTAAGTAGGGTGAACCATAGCTTAGGGTAGACAAAAAAGAAATAAAGAACGAACTATGTTTACATGAGAGAATGAGTAGTAGCAGTAATCTATTAATATACAAAAGAACTTAGGTGCCTTCATTTTTTTTCCCGCTCATTTGCTCTGCGGTCACTCGCGGTGAGTCTTTTTTGTGGTAAAGGTTTGATTTATGGCAAGTTTTTTTATTAACTTTTTTTTATTCCATATTCGTATGTAACTTTCCCTTCTTAGAATTTTGCGTTTTTCTCTTTTGTAACTATGTTATGTCTTTGATTACGATAAATCGTGTACTAATCTTCTTTAGTGTTTGCCCATACTCCGCTTCAACCGCAACTTTCCTTCTGCAACAGGCATCTAATAGAAAACTAATAATGTATATTCTCTCTCTTCCCCTTTAATCGCTCAGACTCTTTTAATTTTTGAGTTGGGAAGATACAGTAATGCAATTGTATAGTTAGTCCAGTGAAAATAAAAACAAATCTATCATTTGGAGATTCGTAGAAAGATTTTTGGTTAAAAGCAGTACACCTGTTTTTCCAAATTTTCTAAAGAAATTTATCAAGCTCCAACAATAGAGCCTGATCACTTATGTGGTAAACATCTAACAAAAGAAGCCCCATGACACCACAAAATGTGGGGCTTCTTTTGTTAAATATTTGCCACATGAGTGATTAGGCTCTAAAAATGGAGCCGGATCAATTTCTATTGAAGAACTACTAGTTTTTCACCTCTTCGGATTTCGCCTCCACTACCGGTTTATAAATTCTCATCTTACGCCACCATCACGTCTTTGGGTTTCACCTCGGTCACCGATTTTTAAGTTATTATTTTTTTGCTTCATTTTTTTCCCAACATGTGCTTTTCTTTTGTTTTTTGGGTCATTTTTTAACGTCCATTAGAAGGTTGCTCTTGGGAATACAAAGTGGGTAGTTGGAACTTGATCGAGAAGGAGCTATTGTCTACCCATGGTCACAAAGCTTTTAAAACTGATTGTTACCCCTTTGATAGTCAAAACCAGAGACGGAATGGAGAGATAGATTGCTTTTTTTTTTTTTGGGCGTTAGAGTCTAAATATTTCTCTATTGAGAATTAATAACAGGGAACGTAATATTTCTTACAATGCAAGAAAAAGTGAATATAGCGTGATTTTCCATATTAGATTACTTATTTACGGAAAAAGTGTTCTCAAACATAAACTTGATAGTATTATTTCAAGTCAACCGGTTTGTGCAAGATAATTTTTGTGAAGAAGTTAACATATAGTATTATTTCAAGTTGAAAATTTGATGCAAAATAATACTACCTCATCTTTATGTTTTTATTTTTTTCATTTTTTTTAATGTTGATATGTAAAAAGCCTTTGTGGGTGTTTGTTTTAATAATATAATAATAATTCGTCGGTATATTCTAATTCAAATTATGCATGTCTGTAGTCAACAGGTTTCTGTACTGATTACTTGATTTTACCAATCATTCTTTTCCCATCACCATGACCTTCCTTTTTCCCCTTTTCATACTTTTAATTTGGGAATATTTATATTGTTGGTAACCTTGCAGAAAGGCTGAAAAATCAAGAAAGTAAAAAATCCAAAGTTGAATTCTCAAAGTATGAGCTTCATGGTTGAGTGGAGCAATGGTGATATTGATATATGTGGAGATTTGTTTTTAATATAAATTAGTATTTTCCAATTTTTCAATAATTTACAAGATTATCATTGATTAAGATAAATGTGCCTTAATTTTTTTTATTTTCGTCAATTACCGTGTTTTGATGCGACCGTGTTGATTATAAAATTGTCTATGTGAGTTTTGATTGTGAAGCCCATTATAATTTAAATGGCACACATTTATTTGATCTACATATTAATGGATGCTTATAATTTCTCTATTAGTTGATGAATTTTGATACGATCATTTTTGTTTGTAAATTACAATATGTAGATATTTATATTTTTTATTGATAAATTTGATTCAAGTAGAGAGATGATATTTAATTGGCTCTTGATGAATGATTATTGGCTCTTGATAGAGGATGACAGGTGTATTTTAAGGAGATGTTTGATTATCTTTACGAAAACACATTACAATCGTACATACTACTGATTTGATTATTGATTTAATAACTGTTAATTTATAACTACAAATTTCAAATTTTTATTAAATTTACACAACTTATTTCACCTCATTATAATTTCTCACTATAATTCAATTTGAATAAAGAGATTCAAACAACCATTAAGCCCTAATAACATGGATTGTAGAGTGCTAGAAGAACTATGAATGTATGCCAATTTGTGGTGGTAGAAATAGATGCATATATTTGATCATAGAAAGCCAAATGTGTAACCTATATATTATAACTGTTGGTTGATTTGATTAAATTTTCTCCTTTAAATATTTGATCACTGGTCCTATTGATTCAATTAATGTATACTTATATTTTTAGATTTTTTACAAAAGTACAAATGTTGATTTATTATGCAACTGCTAAATAGATATATTTTTACCATTTTTCTACCCGTGTAACGTACGAGTGGATTAAATAAATCGTTAATATTTTTGACAAGTTCAAAAATAGATATATTCTTATTTCATCTGATTATTCTTTCATTCAAATATTGCAACATGATTGGATAAATCATTAATATTTTTGACAAGTTCATTTGGAGTGATTTTCAGGGCATATTACTTCCCGTAATCTTTATTGTAAAAACAAGTTTTATCAAGTTGGTTAATGTGTTAGAGATAATTTATTTTTAAATTATAGTGAACTATACACTAGATTCTTTTTTATTGTTAAGTATAGCAACTTTTACTTTCATTGTATATTTACTTATTTATTTTAGAATATGTCTTTCCCTGCAAAGCACGGGTGTGCCACTTGTAATATTAATAATAAGAGTGATTCTACATCTACAAATGAGTGTAGAAATATATTTACAGATAGAGAATAATATTATAATTTTATCCATGTATTTTCTTTTTTTTAATTACATAACATGAGGTAAAATTATAATTTCGCACCATTTCTGTAAACGCATACATACATTTATCTCTACAAGTAGATTAATCATAATAATAATAAGATAAAAAATTGCAATAATATTCAAAAACCTTACAAAACCAGGAAACCACATGTGGGTGATCTCATGCGTTGCACATGGAAGATCCACACATGTCCCGGAGGTTTTGTTACGAAACCTTAAAGAAGTTTTTGAACATTATCAATATATCAAATTCAAAATTCATGTAACTAATCAGTCTTCTCTATCTACTATACCACGTCTTTTATTGTTGGGAGAAACTTCGTCAATACGACGATCATAGTGGAGTATTAATTTTCCCTCTTGTGAGAACAAAATAGGAGATAAATAAAATAGAGCAAAAAAAACGAACAATAACATGAAAAATAAATGAACACAAGATTTAATGTGGTTTGACAATTTGCCTACGTCCACAAACCCCAACTCCAATCAATCTTTCACTATAATAATATAATAGGTACAAGTAATCTCTAGATAATACTAGAGAAACGGAAAAGTTTCAAGAGCAACACAAGTCGGAGTGAACGAATTCAAGTATACATGTTGCCCGTGAAGAATGGAGATATTTAAAGGCTAGTTTGCTTCCCTGCCATACAGTGATCATACTTTCTACACGACGCTCTTCCGATCTCTTTATCCCTAATAGGACATTCTTCTTCGCTAGCAATCTCATCCTCTTTTCACTCATATGACCGAGCCTCTTATGCCACAGCTTACAGCTCGATAGTACCGTCATTCTCCACCACATTAACTGGTCTCTGGACAGTTTAGCGTGGAATAGGTATAGTGATGACGGCTGTTTTTTGCCCCTTGCTACTTCTATAGAACCTTTAATGAGTTTCCATTTCCATCACCAAAGATATTGTACTATCCATCATCGTCGAGTCTAGCAGTAGAAATTAGACTCTTCCACAAGTAGGGCCGGCCCTGTGAATTATTAGGCTCTAGAAAACATTCTAAAAATTGGCCCCTGACATAAAGATAAATGATTACCTTTTATCGTGAAAAAAAATATAAAGTGAACATCTAAACCATATATATGTGTTATCATCAAAATATATTACAATGTGTGAACATGTGATATGTGGACATTACAGTGTGTGAACATGTAATATGTGCTTTATTAGGTTGTTTAATTCCTCCACACTAGTACTTTATTATGCGTTTTGTTATGTTAAAATAGTTATTTATGTTTAGTTTGTTTATTTGTTATAGGACCAAGGAAAAATTAAAAAGAATTAAGTTTGGGCATACTCTACAAGAATTTTAGAGCGCGGGGATTAAGGCATCGGGTACCAAAACTTGAGGGACTGGGAAAGAAATAAAAGAACGATGAAGGGCAAAACCACCCATATTGGCGAAGAAGGGCAAAACCCACAGTGTGCGAGATCGCCTACATGGTGTGCCTACACCACCCTATGCAGCCGAAACTAGAAGAGAGCCGAAGAACCATGGGGCCATATGGTACCTTTGTACGGCCGCATCAATGTATATTTTTGCCAGTAGAATTTCTTATGCGGCCTCACTGATGTCTTTTGCGGACGCGCGGCCATATAAGCACAAAGATTTCTTTTGTTTCCCTTGTCTTTCTAAAATTCTTTTTATGGTAATCTTTTATCTCGATTTTTGCTCTTTTTCTTAGGGTTATTAGACCTTATATAAAGGGGTCAAGCCTTAGATATAGAGATATAACTTCATATTATTCTTTACTTTTGCAACAAAGACAAGTTTGGAAAAAGATTTTCGCGTGTGAGCCCACAAGGCTAACTTTTCTCTTCTTCCAGTTCAAAGGGATATTGTTGATACTTCTTCTTTTCAATTAATCAATTTCAGTAACGTTGTTTCTCACTCTTATGTGAAATTGCTTATGTTATTCTATTTTCTTTGTTTATGAATATTGACTGTTTGATATAGTTTAGGTGTATTACGTTCAACAATTAGTTTTCTATTGCTAAAATTGGGGTTTCAATCTGTAACTGTTGTTTCTCCTAAATCTCAAGTGGCAGCTAATAATTGTTAATCATTAGGGATAACACAAGCTAAGTTAAATAGATCGAGCTTGTGAACTTATCGCTTAGATTAACTTATTTTTCTAATTCTTCATTCAAACGTTGTTCTAAATCTAGAGAGCTTATTCTAGGTTGTCTAAACGGTTAGGTCTAATTAAAGAGCTTATTTTGATTAGATACACTTAAGGGAAAATCTGGGTAGCAGAGCTTCTTGTTGCCAATAGTTGATAGTTTTGCAAGAAAGTAGGAGATGTTACTATTGATTAATATCTTTTATGTGAAGTTTACAACTAAACTGAGAACTGGAATTAACATTCATGTCTTTATCTTCTTACTTGTACTTGTGCTTTTATTGCTTTTATTCTTTTCTTTAGTTTTTGATTCAATATTTCACGAAACCCCCCATTTTTTACTAGTTTACACAAAATACTTTGAATTATCGAGCGTTCTCTGTAGGCTCGACCCTTACTCTCCGCTTTTACAAATTCTTTTAATTTTAGTAGAGTAAAGTATTTATTACTTTGGCACATTCGACATGTGACCAAGTTTTTGTTACCTAAATATTGTACATCTTGCATTTTCAGATGCAAAAACACTAATCAGATGTTCACAATCGAATCTTTCATCCATTTCTTTTTCAATAGACAACATTGCTAAACCCTTTAATCTTTCTTGTGACATGCTTGACTGGAGATAAGTTTTGATCAACTTGAGTTTTGAGAAACTTCTTTCTACAGATGCAACCGTGATGGGTGCAGTTAGCAATATTTGATATGCAATATATGAGAATGGAAACAAACCATTCATAGAATTTTTTATATATTGCATCACTTCAATTGCTCTCTTTCCTTCTTCTGGTATGTATTCCCTCAAAGAAAGCAATTCATGACACAATTCTTGACGATCAATATCCGACTGTCCATCATGTGTCAAATATTTCTCCAGGTCTCCCGCTTGACTTTGTATCAGAGCTTTTTCCTTTTTAGATATCCGGGTTCATATTTCGGAGGCATGATATATAATTCTTTCTCATTCGATTGTGCTACAAACATTAAACAAAAATCATCCAATCGAAAAAGAAATTAAACAAAAGCATCCAAAACTCTCAATTCATACTGATTACATAAAACAAAAAAGCATCCAAATTTTCTATCACAAAAATTTCAATTTCAAGTCATAGCATCCAATGATCCAAATGCATTAAACAAAATCATCCAATCCTCAACATCCAATCCTCAACAACTATTAAACAAAAACAACTAAACAAAAGTATCTAATCCTCTCAATTAATACCAACTAAACAAAACAAAAAAGCACCCAAATTTCAAATCTATACTCTATAGCAACTATTACTAAATACTAATCATAGTCCACATGAAAAAAATAAATTACATAAAACATCTAATTACCATTTAAACAAAAGCAACAATTTGGATATCTCATATTTTCTAACCAAAAAAATTAAACAACAATGAATTATTCCGTAAGAGACTAGCGTCATTGTTTTTCAAACATAAGCAGTGTAAATGTCAAATGTATATACAATTGAAGAAAAATACAGGGCAAAATATATCAGCAAATACTCTATTATTGACACTGCCTCCCACCTCACGTCTTATACCCTTCTCACACTCCACTGTACTCTTTTCAGCTCTTCTCATCTAAGATATAGTCATGAAATCTCACCAAATCTATAGATTTAAGCAAGAAATCTCTTCACCTTGACCTAGCAATTTGAAAAGTTTAGGCAATATCATTATTCATTAAGAATTTAACTTTGAGAATTAATATTTTATATTTAGCCATAAGCCATAAGCCATTAGCCATTTAGCCATAAGCCATTTAGGAATAACTGAATAAGGATAAGGTCTAACTTCTAAGGAATTTAGAAATTAGGATGTAGGGTTAGAAACTTATCCCTTTGGAGCTTGATTGTGAGTCATAGACCTCACTCGTACGTGCCCGGTGCCTGCAGGGCCTGCCGGTTGAGCGGCTACTGGCGTCAGACGGGTGGATGGGTCGCAGGCTCGTAGCATCTCCAGTCTCCTTTATTCTTCAGCTCAGGCGTTCCTCTCGTTCTTGAGTGTTCTTCGTTCAGTCCTTCATACAGACATCAATTTGGGCTTTTTATTTTTATGTCTTTTCTTTTCTTTGTTCTTTTTTTGTTTCTAAATCAAATTAGGTTTGGATCTTTGGGCACTACTTATTTATTTTGGGCCCCTGTCTTTTTTTGGGACCCTAACTTATTAAAAAAAAAAAGCATATTTGAGTTTTGGGCCTATCCATAGCAAATTATTTTGTGCCCCTATAATTCTCGGGACTCAGACGGCCGCCTCAAGGGCCTTACTACTGGGCCTGCCCTGCCCGCAAGTCAAGGATATACTTTACATCTTTTAGATGCAATTTCATATAATTGTCGGTCCTCAAGCACACATCTCCAATGCCTTCAACTTTTGATAGGACATCGTTTCCCATCTTTACAACTCCATAATTGCCCATAGTATAGGATGTGAAATACTCTCTATGAGATGCGGCATGAATGGTAGCGCCACTATCAACTACCGAGGTGATATTGTCTTGACTAAATGAATTCACATCATCAAAATCATAGGTGAGGCATAGTTAACCAACAACAGTAGCTGCTCGATCACCATTGGCTTTATCATCTTTCACATTTTCTTTGCCTTTGTTATTTCTGTTGTCCTTTTTCAGCTGTCGAAAATCCTTCTTCACGTGTCCTTTTTTGCCACAATAATAATATTCAATGTTGGCGAATTTGTTTGCCTTGCTCCAACATTTTCCTTTATTCTTAGAACCACGGTTCAGACTCCTCCCCCAGTTTTCCACAATCAAGGCATCTGATTATGAAGAATTTCCGTTTACTTTTCTTCCCATCTCTTCATTCTAGACACAAATTTTTGCAAAGTCCATGAAGACTATGCCATTCGGAGCTGAGATGGACAATGATGTCCTTAATATTTCCCAACAGTCTGGCAAAGTTCCAAGGAGCCATAATCATTGGATTTCATCTTCAAACTTTATGCCCCATTCCAGCCAACTGATTAATAATATCTTGAAAAACATTCAGGTGATCAGTTAAAGGGGTTCCATCCCGATACCGTAAAGCTATCAGCTATTTTATTAAGAAGAGCTTATTATTCTGGTCTTCCGAGCATGTCGTTGCTCGAGCTTCGTCCATAAAATCCGTGCATGCGATTCTTCAATGATATGGTTCAACACATTATCATCCACCCACCGTCTGATATAACCACAAATTTGTTGATGAAGCAAGTTCCATTCTTCATCAGTTTTATCTGTAGGTTTTTCTTCAGCAAATACTGAAAGGTAATAGTTCTTCATATAAAGAAGATCCTCCATCTTTCCTTTCCAAATATGATAATTAGAACCATTCAACTTCACCATTCTACTTGTATTAACCTCCATTATTTAGGACAAGAATAAATTCAATAGCTTGTGTCTGATACCACTTTGTTGGGATAAAATTTGTCAATACGACGATCACAGTGGAATATTAATTCACCTTCTTGTGAAAATCTAATGGGAGATAAACAAATAGAGCAAAAACCAGACAATAACGTGAAAAATAAATGAACACAAGATTTAACGTGATTCGGCAATTTGCCTACATCCACAACTCCAATTCCAATCAATCTTTCACTATAACAATATAATAGGTACAAGTAATATCTAGATAACACTAGAGATACGACAAAGTTTCAAAAGCAACAAGTAATATCTTGAAATCGGCTGAAATCTTTAGCTCATTTAGGTTGTTTGATCTTGCTCTTTTTCTCCAGGCTTTTGAATTCTCTTGCGCACCGCTCTTGTTTGCAAGACGTCTCTCGTCTTCCTTTAGGCACACTGAAATTGTGTCTTTGGTGCTCTATATATAGAGATTCGGGGATCCTTATACCCTAATGGGTCTTATTTGAGTCTCAAGACAAATTCTCGTAATTACAAGTAAACTCCTCCATTTATTTTATACTTGCAATATTATCTCCAATCAACCAAATTAATTATTTCAACCCCTATTCAATTAACTTGTTAGGTTTGGGTCGCAATCCACTACACATGTAGGCGGATACTCAACAATGATTTTATTTTATTTTATTTATGGGAAAATGGGTTCTATCATTTCATTACCTCAATTCATGAATGTTTTACAGTGAAACTCAGAAGCTAAGTACACGAACAAGAATGGTTAAAACTGAACATAGCTAATGCATGTGTTGCACCATTTGTTGTTCCTCTGATAGCTTCGACCCCATCATCACAAAAAGAGGAAACCATGGGTGCGACTCTTGAATGGTAGCTAAGACTACACCCTCGCTAGCATGGAAACATATGTTATGCATAGCTGCATTCAGAGAATCTGACTCTATCAAGTCTAGTAATTTGCTTTTAGTTTTGATAATGAGAAGATCGGAAGAGCGTCTTTCAATTACAACTAGACATCGTCAACACTAGCCACATGCTCCTCAGTAACCTATATCGTGCACTTATAACTTTCAAGCATTAATTGATAGCCATTGTGCAATGTTACCATTTCTCAACTTTTTGTCCCATCGCTTACGAATTATATTAGCAAAGTGTTTAAATTAGAGTTATTTTCTACACACAGGGAATGGCCCCTTCTCAATGTTGACTTATTTTTCTTTTCATATTTTTTACTTTTATTATTCTTTTTTTCACTTTATTTTAACTTTAGTCACTTAAGTCCCTTTTATTTAAAAAAAAATCAACGGTAAAGTTAACAAAATTTGATTGCGTGACCCCCTATGTGGCAAGTAAAACTGTAAAAGTGAGATTGTAAGTTTGACGTATAGATGAAATTTGGGTAAGTGCAACATAAGTAAGTGCTACATAAGTAAGTTTGACGTATAGATGAAATTTGGGTAAGTGCAACATAAGTAAGTTGTCTTTTAGGTTAATTGTATCAAACTTTTACTCTATTTGCAAACATGTCACTAAACTTTAATTGTTTTACAATTAGATTACTAAACTTTAGTTTAACAGCAAGTAGGACGTCACTCAACTTCAATTATCAACAATCAAATCACTTAACTTTTGTTCAATCGCAACAAAGTCACTCGATTTGCACAAAATTGTTATTTTATCAATGAACTAAAGACTAAGAAATTAAAAAAAAATGTAACAACCTAAAAGACATCTCTTATTGGAGAGGAAATTTGAAGAATAAGATAATAATTCACAAAAAAAAAAAAAAAATCAGCATTTAACATCTATCCCAAAATAGTATTTCTAAATAATCTTGTCATGTTAACATGCGAATATGAAATGACATGTCAATAACTTTTAATATATGTCAACAGAAATTAAAAGGTAGTTTTACATTTACCTTGGGTTTTTAAGAAAATCCTATTATATACTTCCTAAACGTTATAAATTTCAAAAATATTGTGTAACATGTAACAAAATATTTTTTTTTGAAACATTTTTATTATTTTTTCTTATATTTGCTTTTTGAAATATTGTGTAACATGTAACAAAATATTTTTTTTTGAAACATTTTTATTATTTTTTCTTTTTAATAAATATTTGCCTTTTTAACTTTCTCCGCCCCATCCCCTAACCCCTACACCACCCCACCCGATCCCCTACAGAAACCAGTAGATGTTGCCTCAGTTCAAATGGATCCAACAAACATTGCTGCTTAAATAAAAGAGTAAAGCATGCAAAGGGACACATTTCAAGGAATCAATCAAGACCTACACCTAGTGCATGTTTGTACATGAATGTGAAACTTATATGCATGACTTCATAGGAACCACATCGGAAAGCATCTGAATGCAAGATCGGAAGAGAATATATGATATGAATAGGGTGGATATGACATCTCAATAATAAATTAGCGAAAGATAAGGATTCAAGCATGTAGAGACCAGAAAAATTTAAATTTAATTTTATTATGTTAATTCGTGTCACTACGACTTCTTTTTACTTTTAAAAAATTTTCAAGCACTTGTCTAGCCGAATCGGATAATATTATGGGAAGGGAATTACGTAACTTAACAATAAGTTCAAAATTCAACCTAAATAATTTGAAACAGATCAAACTAAATTCTAAAGAATTAATTTCAAGAAACGAACCAATTTATATAACGTTACATTGCAATATCAACCAAATATTCAAAGTTATACATCAAAAATCTCAACTTATAACAAGTCCCTATTTAAACCAAAAACTTTCAAAACCTAACTTTTGGTCCATTTTCTTCTATTTGAGCTAACCCTATATAAAGCATCAAAAACCATTTTCTCCTTGTGAGCCAAAGTAACAGCAGTAAGGTAACTCTCTCTCCCTCTCACTTCTCCTTTTTCTCCTTTCAATGGTTCACCTTCTCATTTCCTTCGACAAATAGAGTACTAATAATTTGAATCTTTATTTTATATTGCACTCTTAACAAGAACACAAGGAAAATCCACAAATTCAAGCAAGAGGAACACTGTACTACAAAGGTAAAACCCTCTCATTATTCTACATTTATCCATTCTTCTCCACATGAAAACTCAAACAAATATTACACTAAAATAGTTCTAACAAAACACTTAATACACACATCGTACTATCATCATATTCCTCAATTATGGAAGAAAATGGAGGAAGAAAGCCGAGGCAGCTCGGCCCTGGAAGAACCGAGCAAGCTCCATTTTGGCCCAACCTCAATCCTTCACCAAACATCGCAAATATGGTGTCTATGGCTTCTTATCGTTGCAAGGAACACGAATATGTAAAAGCTTTAGCCGGAAAGCCGCCGTATTCGCTGGAAATTCTACATAACCGCTGCAAACCACCACCATAATTTCAATTAGTTACCTCTATGCTTAGAGCTCGTCGAAAGCTTCCTTTTCCTCCAATTTGTTTCTCCAAATCGTCAAAATTTTGGTAGGAATTTGGCTCTAAAAACCAGCATAAACGCCCATTTTCTCTGTGTCTATCGACCCCATGTCTAATCACAATATTCTACCCAGCAGAAAATAGATTTGGTTAATAAGTTTTCAAGATTTGCCCCTTTTAGTCCCTCAAAGTCTTAAAAACATTTAAGTTCGTCCTAAATTTATGGCATCCTCTAGTCTTGACCCCAAAAATTTCCTAGCCATTTAAGTTAACCCTAAAGTTATTATTTAAATCAAAGTTGGTCCCAAAGTATTTTAAATAATTAAATTTTGACCCCAAACTTTCGAGTTTTGCATAATTGGTCCCTAAAACTTTTAATTCTAATCATATAAGTCTTTAAACTTTTAATACAACTTAAATTGACCCTCAAGCTATTCAAACATATTAAATTGAAATCTTCTAGCTAATATAATTATTCAACTTAACCCTAAAGAATTTAAGTACATAATAAAGGTCCAAATCCTAAATAACATTCATAAGTGATCAATTAGATCTTTAAACAATTTAAAAATCCAAAAATCTTAACATTTTAACTTTTGTAAACATTCAATTAAGTAAAATTTAAGATTTTCCCTTCAATGGTAATTTTAACATATTGAATCACTTTAAATTTTTATTTGCTAGACGAGAGCCATTTAAATTCCAAGCTTTAGTAAGCATCACTGTTCAGGCAACCCTTCAAGCACACTTTTCAAGACTGTTGAGGTGGAGTTTACGTTATGTAAATTTTAGTTAATTTATCTAATATTTTTTCTTTATGTGTTGATTATGATTGCAACTTGAATACATAAAAAGTTTTACCAAAGACCACAAATTGGTCTGAGATCAAAAGTAGACCCTTAGAATAACCCATCGTGCAGCTATGATTACTAGCTCTATGTATGTTGTTAAGGATTGAGATCGGTCTAGGGTCAAAAGTAGGCCCTTAGGATGACCCACAGTACAACTTTGATAAATTTTAAAGTTTAAATAGTAGAGTTACGATTATGATCGCATATTTAGTTTGACGTGATTTAATTAACTTACCCCACTAAGTATAATATTATTATTATACTCACCTCAACTTTCCCTATTTCCAGGTTAAGGGGCCCAGCGTGAATGAGGCGACGAGCGGGGCCAATTAAATATTTTGATTAAATGTTATATAATGCTCTCTCTTGCTCAATACTTCATTGGTATTATATTTTGATCAAATACGTTTATCGACAACTATAAATATGCATTTTGAGTGTTATGTATATGAAATTATCATAATGTTTCTGTACATATTCTATTTTCATTAGCTTATTTGTTTCATTTATTAAAAAAATTACCCGCTAAATTTAACAAAGAAAATGCGGCTTTTATTAGCGTTCCAAATTCTTAGAAATTAGGGCGTTACAAAGCCAATCTAAAAAAGAATATTACAAACTCATATGTAAATGTTTGATTAAATAAATAAACCTACTTTAGATGAAGAATGTGACCCATGCAGTGAAGTATAATGGCCCGTCAAAGTGCTTTGTTTTTCTGCCACTACCCCTTTCTCTTTCTCCACTCGACTTAGCATTTTGTACCAAGTTCTATTTAACATTTACCATTGTAAAGTCCTCAATAAATTATTAGCAAATTAAAATTAAAATAACTAAAAACTAAATAGGTTGGGGATGGATGACGATGCTCATCCCCAATCAATTCGGAGAATCTCTACCCCATTCAAGCATGTCCCCCGTTTGTTGCCATCCCCATCATGTTAAGGTTGATTCACATTATTAAAGAAAAACTAAAATATAATAATAATAAAATAAATAAATAATAAATACAAAATCTATAAACAATTTTGTGATAAATAAGTTAGTTTCCAAAAAAAATCAGCACAAAATTTTCTGAATATGTGGACATGTAACCGTAAGATCCGGAATCCATAAGCTGTTTCATATTAACTACACATCTATATATATCTAGATCAAAAAAAGTTTAATACTTTTTCCCGCCTAAACTGATGATGTTATTACTGACGTCATTTTTCTTTTTTTCTTTTTTATATCTTTTTCCTTTGCCAACGCGCTTTTATCTTTCTCTTCCTCAATCATCTTCAACTTCCATCTTAGCGTTTATTCAGTTTATCTTTATATCATACTCTCTCAATTTAACAAACTTAGTTTTCTTTGATTCTCCAAAATAAAGCCATCGTGGTACAACTGTCCCATTTTCCTTGATTGTCAAGTAGTTAATTACTGTTTTTCTTTCCACCTTCGAATTATTGATTTACATCTCCTATTGATTTTTTTTAATCTCTTTTTGAGTTTGGTAAATCAAAAATTGTTTAGAAGTTATGGATATATAACATTAAATTAAAGGGTAAAATTTCATTTGTCCTTTTTGATTGGGGGCATATGTACGCTGCATTCTATATATCTACAAAAATTTACAGACTATGCATATCACAAGGATATAATGCAATTTAATCACATTACATTTAAAAAACAGCCTGTAGTGATTAAATAGAGAAATAGAACTCCTAAATGTATAAATTCATATACACTCAAATAACTAAAGATTGTCAATAAACTATTTATTCAATTTAAAACATCGAATTCTCTTTTTTGCTCTTTCTTCTATCTCTGTTCTTTTTTCTCCCTTCTCTATTTTACGTTATCATTGGCTACCTAACTAGAAAATAGGACAATTGAATGTAAATGACACTAATAAAAGAAAATGCATCAGGGATAATTTCAAACTACATCTATTGGTGTTGTCAGCTTTCACTTTACATTTAAATTATTTATTAGGAGACTAATGAAGTTTAACATTTAAAATCTAGGAGTTATATGTATATATATTGTACTGAGAGTTGTGGACGACAAAGCTTTTATTAAGTGTAGCATTGTGGTTAATGTTCGTTGGGTGCATTTGCCCATATGTTGAAGTTGTAATACTTCGATCTATAAAATATTTCATTTTTACATATATCTAAGTCGAATATATATAAGCTGCGAATAATTTTGGTTGATAATTGAATTCCTCATTCAATTTTTTAGTTGAATAAATTTTCACAAGATCCATAAATAGGACACATTACCTCAAATATTTATTCAGAGGATGATATTCTTCTGTAAATGCAATATTTTGTTAATAATATTACGTAGAAATTAATATTAATAATATAATAATATAAATTTACACTATAAAAAATTAATTACATCGACATTTTATCACTGATGGCACCCAAAGTGTACACGCTGAGGATCATTAATAAATTTATACATAATTAATTGAACTTTCTAGCATTTCAAGTATTTAATTTAATAATGATCCCCTATTATATGCCATAATTCTACTCATATTGTGCAGTGAACTTTTTACGTATCATTTAAATGAGTTTTATTTTGACACTAGATCATTCCATCATGAGAAAGTATGAATTTATTGTTCATGGAATCAAATTTTACTCCTACATTATTATGCTTTGATGTCTTAATATCCCTAATCCCTTATTTCTTTTTATAGATTCTTAGCTGAACTTGCTTGCTACGAATGTATTAAATAGTGAGGATAGACATCTTCCACTGAGGTATATGTACAAGAAGAAAGAAAATTTTATATGAAAAGTTAATTATTATGTGAATTGTGGAATGAATATGGATTGTTTTTCAATGTAAGTATATTTATTAGATTGGCAGTACTATTGATGCTATTTCCTCCGTTGGTACACACTTGGTGTTTTTAAACTTTTTTAGAATTAATACATATGTTCAACTATGTACATTCATTAAAAAACTTTCATATAGTTAAATTTCAAAAGTTTTTTTCTACTCGTGCATCGCACGGGCGTTATACTAGTTTAACATAATCCATAAAATCACTAAGTGACTCAAAATTTATAAAGTTGATACCACAAAAACAGATACAGTTGGAAGCCTATCAAATGCCTACGGAGCATAAAAAAAATAAGAATTCATATGCAGGGTCACGAACATAGACACAAACAGCAGTGACAACTTAAAACCGCCATCATAATAGTAATAGGAAAAAAAAGTTCAATGAGCTCAGCAATTCCATTTTGCAAATAATTAATTGTCTCAATAAGTAAAAAAGAAAACATTAAATAAAAGATAGTATATTCTTAAAATAGTAGTTAAGCAACTAAAAAACATTTAAAAATTGTTCATAAATGAAAATTAATAACTGGAAATAATAGATTAGAACTAATATTATAGCTAGATATCTTTCTAAGGATTTTCTTTTTCATTTCAACTTTGCCTGAAACATCAACCTAACAACATATATCGGAGACATTGTATCACTTCAAAAAAGAAAGAAAGAATCAGTGAATAAACAGGTACAGAATTCAAAAAGGCAGAAGATTATTAAGATCGAGGACACTTATAATAATTCTCGGACAAAAAAGAACAATAAGAGATTCGGCTATATATAGTGTAAGTGATAAGATGAAGAGTCATATCGGTTTATCTAAGGAAAATTTAAAAATTAGGGCACTGTGAATCTTACCTGATATATAACTCTGAACAATGGATCGAATTCCAGCCAAACTAAACTCTCCAAAAAATTGGAACGATACAAATAGTCAATTCTAGGATTATCGCAGAAAGAAAACGATGAACCTGGATGGTATTAAATCATGACCCAATATAATTCTAGCAGAAATAGACTCCTAGAGAAAGACAACTGCAAAAATTAGGAGACAAATAGGATTTGTAGAAATCGGAAGAATGAAATCTCAATAGACGATTGAATATCAAACATGGAAAAAAAATTAAGAAAAAAATATAGAAAAGAGGATATCGCCTCTCATATCATCGGTCGATCCAAAAAATAAGTGAAGTTTATCCAATCAATTATCGATCACAAATCTGTTAAAGGAGAGAGAAATGGGGTGTAAAGGAGATAACTAAGGAAAGATAAAGAGAGTAAGCATAGATAGAAGAAAAAAAAAATTGTAAAAGCTGGTCCATCAGTGACGTCATCAGTATGGTTATAAAGCCAGACCAATGGCAGAAAAATTTATACCAGACAAACTTATCTTATTATTAATATATAGATTAATATTATTATTAATACATTTAATAAAAATTGAAATTAATTAAAATTTGGTAGGTGTATTTTTGTATTTTTTATAAATAATTTTAAAAGCAATGTATTTTTCAAACATTTATCAAGACATGGGCTTTTATTTAAAAACCCCTTAAAATGCAAGATTTCCAATTAAAACAGGTCACAACCTGTTTCTTTTGTTTTTGTTTTCGTTTTTTATTTTTTAAAAGATAGAAATATTGGGAAAACTAACTAGTTTGTATATTATCTTGTAAATATTGTAATATTTTTTTTAATTATTATATTGTGATCAGTACCATGTGATTAGATTAAATTGTAATATGATTAGATTATCATCATGTGATTAGTTGAAATTAGGAGTTGTAATTCGTAGTCTTGTATATCTCTAGCAGTCGGTCAGTTAACTTCAAAGGCATATTCATGTATACGTATAAATATGTGAAACATTCATCATAATGAAATGATTTGAACTATCAAATATTCTTCTTCCCTTTATGGTATCAGAGCCTTAGCTCTCAAAGCACCTCTTGATCCTATGGCTTCCACAGGCAACAATTCCACCAACTCGACAGCTTCAAACAAACCTCCCTCCGATCCCACCACCAAATCATTGAGCTATTGTCATGAACTTCCAGTCTCAAACACCTACACCCACAAATTATCCAGCATGTATGTTCAAATCCATAGCCTCCTTGTCAGATATGATCTCTTTGGCTTCGTTGATGGCTCAATTACGTGAGCCTGAAGGTGTTAAAACCGCCAACCCTGAGTTTGCATGATCGATTCGGCAAAAAGATATATAAACTTCTTCTAAATGCAATCGTCAGTTCCCTTTTCTCCCAATATAGTATATATCATTTGTAGCAGCTAGCAGCAATCTTCGAAGGAAGCATGGGACACCATTCAGAGCACTTATGCTCGACCCTTTCAAGGTCGAATGTTGCATCTCAGATCAAATCTGAGCAATTTACACGAAGGAGATGTAATGATAACTGAATGCATGCGCAGGACTAAAAGCATCATTAACAATCTCACACTCATAAATGCCTCCCCGGATCCAGATGTTCGTGGCTATTTGATTCTCATTATTCGATTTGAATTATAAAAAGAAATTATAATGAGCTGAAATGAGTGAAGCAAATTTAATGAAAATTTGAAATTTATGGTTATAAATGAACAGTTGTCAAATAATCAGTAGTAGGTGGGATTATAATGTATTTTGGTAAATAGAATCAAACACCCCAATTTTGCTCTTGGCCTTGAGTATCAAGGGCTTTGTAAAGCAGTTTGAGCTAGGAAAACCCCATAAGAAATCCAGTGTTTCACTAAGATTTCGAATAGCGGTCCCGAATTCAAGTTGATTCTATTTCGCCTCTTCCTCAGAGAAAACTCGTGAAGGTCAACTTTTGACTCCTTCTCAAACACCTATGTCTCCATCCCTGTCCACTCCAATCACAGCAAACAACACCGCCAGAAATTCCTCATCTCATCAACCTCCGCGCAACCAGAAAAATCAGCAACTTGGCCATTCACCTAACAGCTCCAATATGACCCAAAATTCATCTCTTAATTTCTCATCTCTATAAAGGCTTTTGCCAACTTTGTTAACAACAGGGACACACTGCTAAAAATGGTCTCACCTGCAAATATGTCCCATGGAACAACACACTCTCTCCTATCTCTACTGGCCGGAACTTTCAGAGATCGGAAGACCTCTGCAAGTCTGGCAACACCAGTCGACGTATCATCCCCGTGAATGGTTACTTGACACGGGGGCGTCTCACCATATAACTACAGACCTGAAAAATCACTCCACCCAGATTATTTAGGTCCTGATTTGGCACTGGATTATCTATCACTCATACAGGAAACAAGAAACTTTCTAGTGGTCCTGCCAATTTTCAATTAAACAATGTTTTATGTGTTCCATCAATGAAACGAAATTTGATCTTACTTTCTAAATTTTGCCCTAACAATTATGCATATGCATCCATCAAATTCTCACCATCTTCTTTTGTTGTTAAAAATCTGCAAACCAGAGTCTAAATGGTGCGAGGCGCGGCTAAAGATGGCGTGTATGCATGGCCAACTAAAAAAGCTAAACCACTTCTTGCATTCTTCACCATGAAATTTCCATTCCTATTTGGCATCATAGATTATGTCACCCATCCATGATGATTTTAAATTATCTTGTTTCAAGCAATAAATTGTCTATGTTGTCTAGTCGAATCTCTGATTTTCCATGTAATTCATGCCACTACATAAAGCCACAAATTACCTTTCTTTAATTCCACTCTTACTACTGATTTGCCATTACAAATTATTTATTCTGATGTGTGGATGCCATCTATACAATCAATTCATAGTCGCCGGTATTATGTTTCATTTATCAACCATCATACCAAATATAGTTGGCTTTACCCATTAAACAAAAAATCTGATGTAAATGATGTCTTTATTAAATTGAAGGCATTAGTAGGAAATTCACTCAATCATAAAATTCGATCTCTTTACACAGATAACGAAAGGATAGTTTCTTGCTCTTGCCTAATTCTTAGCCACCAAACTAACCATACCACCCCATGCTCCGGAATACAATGGATATTCAGAAACACAATATAGACATTGTTGAGACTGGATTAAGTCTACTTCATCATGCCTCATTACCACTTAAGTTTTGGCCATATGCTTTTGCCACCACTGTTTATCTTAGAAACAAAATGCCTAAAGTGAATCTCCATTACAAGTCTTCATTTGAGAAATTATTTAATAAGTAGCAAGACTATGACTAGATACGAGTATTCATTATGTTATCCTTGGTTAAAACCATACACATAAAATTGGTTAGATGCCAAATCGAAACTTTGTGTTTCTATGAGATACTCAACCTGATCACAAATTGCATATCTATGTTATGCGTGTAAAGTTTATTGAAAATATACTACGTTTCTCCTCAAATATCACAAGACCCACTTCACAATAAACATCTGTTTCTTTATCTCTTCAACCATTAAAGATATCATCCTCCACCAACTCAATTATATCAAGTGGTTTTGGAGTCTTCAAGAATGCCAACCGCGACTCCGTCTTTGGATATCCTCCAGAATGCAAACAATAACAATATCTCAACTTCAACTCCCCCTCTCTTGTCCGATCTCTTCTAAATCCGGTTCTTCTTTATCACCAATACAAGATCAAGATGTCTCCAACTCCAAATCTCTCCCATCCATGAGAAGATTATTTCAACTCTCTCAATCTGCAAACGTTTTGCTTTCCCCTCTGCTACCTCAGATAATGACAACCAACTCTCCTCCCTCCGCCCCAACCACTCACGGCCCCAAAATTCAACAACTCACTTCAGCTGAAACTGCATCCACCAAACCAACACTTATACACATCCATCCCATGCAAACAAGAGGGAAGAATAATAATATCATTAAACCAAGTAAAAAATATTTCCTCCTTTCCACCTGATAAAACACATAAGAAGAGAGGAATAATAATTCTTATATTTGATTACATTCACCAATACAGCCTGTGGGTGTATATATACACAATGAATGAAAAGAATGAATTAATTCTTATCATTGGGTGTATATATACACAATAATAATTCTTATCATTGGATAGAATCTCGTGCTTGTCTATTACCTTTAAGGCCCCCGCAAGATGGAGCTCCCGTTGGAGATTCCAATCTTGGAAATAAGAAACTTGAAAGCGGAAGAAGGTAAAGGTTTGGTTAAGATATCAGCTAACTGATCTTTTGTAGATATATAGGAGACACTAAAGGATTTGGAATTAACATGATGACGAACGAAGTGATAATCAATTGCAATATGTTTCACACGAGAGTGAAAAACGGGGTTGGCAGCTAGATAGGTGGCATCAATGTTATCACAGAAAATTTGGGGAGTAGAGGGTAATGGAAAATGTAATTCATGGAAAAGATGTTTAAGC
Source organism: Nyctanthes arbor-tristis (assembly GCA_963692815.1). Classification (NCBI taxonomy): domain Eukaryota; kingdom Viridiplantae; phylum Streptophyta; class Magnoliopsida; order Lamiales; family Oleaceae; genus Nyctanthes; species Nyctanthes arbor-tristis. The sequence continues at coordinate 14,153 of CAVNYN010286196.1, read as the reverse complement.
TATAAAAGTTCACACGCACAAGCCGCTAAGGCACGATATTCAGCCTCAGTCGAAAAACGAGCAACGGTACGTTGCTTTTTAGAAGACCAAGAGACAGGAGAGCCACCAAGGTAGATTATATAAGCTGAGGTCGAGGTGCGGTCGTCTGGACTACCTGCCCAATCAGAATCTGAGAAGGCGGTGAGGGAAAGCTTGGAGTGTTTTCTAAGAAGAAGACTGTGAAAGAGAGTGTGTTTGAGATAGCGTAGAACACACTTGACAGTGATCCAACGAGTCTCAGAGGGACGATACATAAATTAAGAGAGTTTATTTACAGCATAGCATATATCAGGACGAGTTAGAGACAAATACTAAAGTGAACCATAGATTTGACGATACTGAGTAGCGTCAGTCGGAGGTGAGCCATCAAACGAACAAAGAGAGGAATTGTAAGCAAGTGAAGTAGAAACCTCCGTAGCCCCCAGCATATTAGTACGAGCTAAGAGGTCACGAATATATTTATGTTGACTTAGAAAAAGAAAGTCAGGTGTCCGAACAACTTCGACTCCTAGGAAGAAGTGAAGTGGACCTAGATTTTTAACCGAGAAACATTGAGAGATGGCAGAAATAAAGGAATTAAGTGCACTAAGAGAGTTACCAGTGACCAAAAGATCATCCACATACACTAAAAAATAGAGAGTGACACTAGATGTGTGAAGAAAAAAGAGAGGAGTCACTGCCAGAGTTGGAGAATCCATAAGAGATCAAAAAGGTTTTGAGCTCAGTATACCACGCACGTGGGGCTTGTTTAAGCCCGTAGATGGCCTTCTTGAGGCGACAAATGTGCGTGGGACGTTGAGGATCAATAAACCCCGGGGTTGGACCATGTAAACTCTTCTGTCATGGCTTGACGCCATTGAGAAGTGCATAAAGCTTGAGAAACACAGCTAGGCTCTATAGAGTCAGGGATAGGATGATGGGAGGTAAGTGTCAGAATTTTCTTTGGACAGAATATATTGTTCTTTGCACAGGTGATAATCGGATGTTGATTTTGGGTCAAAGATGGTGCAGGGTTATGAGGGACTGAATCACCATTCCCAACAAGGTCTGTGGAGGAGAAATGAGGAGTTGAAGGCTGGGGGTGTCCACTGCAGCACTACTAGGTGCCGCACTTGCATCTTCAGCCATAGCAGAAAACTCGGCAACTGAGGAGAATGCTGCAACAGCAGTCTGTTCTTCTATGGTAGGGGTGGCTGCTGTATCATCATACGGTACAGCAGCTTGGTAATCAGTAGAGGAGTGTCCAGATATAGGAGAAGTGAGAGGAAACGGTAGAGGGAAAGGACGATTAGACATACGAGGAGGTGGGGAAGAATTGATATTGGTATTAGTAGTTGGTTTTGTTTTGCATGGAAAAACATCCTCAAGAAACCGTACATGTCGAGACGTGTAGAGTTTCATGGATTGGATGTCGTCACAAAAATAGGAGTGATATTGCTCATCATGACCCAAGAATACGCATGGGCGAGAAGGGGCTGCGAGTTTAGAAGCGACATAAGGCCGAAGCCAAGGAAAGCACAAGCACCCGAACTGTCGAAGGGACATGTAATTTGGTTGTTTGTGATATAGTGCAAAAAATGGACTTATATTATTAAGTGTTGGAGTAGGAAGACGATTGATGAGGTAAACGGCTGTACGGAAGGCATAAGTCCAGTAGATTGAAGGAATAGAGGCTGTATTCATTAAAGTGAGCCCCGTTTCAACCACATGCCTATGACGCCGTTCAGAAAAACTTGTCTATTACCTTAATACCACCTGCTCAAACTTGGCAGTTGGCTCCTATTACACCAACTTGTGTTTCAAAAGCTATAAAGGATCTAAACTGGTGAGCCGCTATGTCAAATGAATTTAATGCTCTGGTTCAAAATAGAACATGGGATTTATGCCTCAGTCACCACATCATGATGTTGTAGGGTGCAAGTGGGTTTATCGAATATGATAAGAAAATGGTTGCTAACAATATTTCAAATTCAAAAATATGATTCTATCTTGTGTATGTTATTATTTTGTGTAACAAATTATTCTTTGTGTAACAAACTAGCTTAGTTTGAATTTATTTTATCTATGTGTAACAAACTAGAATAGTTTGAATTTATTATTTATCCAATGTACCAAAGATTAGGAGATTTTGTTATTTTGTAACCTTTATATAAATGGAATAGCACACAAGAAGTACATGTGCTCAGTTTATAAAACTTCTCTGATTTTCTTAAGTTGGTATCAGAGCCAATTCGACAAACGTCTAAGAAATGTCTTCCGATCTAGGGAACACTTCACAAACAAAATCCCCACATCCTTTTGGTGGATCCTTGAGTACTGCTTTTGCGATCAAGTTGGATCCCAATAATCATTTGCTTTGGAAATCAATGGTTCTCCCAGTCATCAAAGGCCACATATTAGATGGCTTTTTTTTAGGAACCAAACCATGTCCACCAAAATTTAATCCTATAAACTCACCAACACAAGCTAACCCAGAATATGGAAAATGGGTTGTGAGTGATCAGCTCTTCCGATCTTAGGATGGCTTCTTGCGTCAATGACGGAGCCAATTCTAGCTAAAGTTGTGGGATTAACATCTTCTCGTACTGTCTGGACTAAGCTAGAGACTATGTTTGCCAATCAAAGCATGGCAAATGCTCTTAATTTCTGGTAGCAGCTTTAATGAACATCTAAAGTGTCAATGACTATTGACGAATATCTCACAAAATGAAAAATCTAGCTGATCAGATGGAAGTTGCAGGCAGCCTTTGCTATATCAGACTTGATTACTATTATGCTTGCTGGTTGGGATCGTGAGTATGACAGTGTAGTCTCTCTAATTACTCATCAAAAAGGGAAAATGAGTTGGTCTGAAGTTGAGTCCATTTTAATGCTTCTGCTAATCTCATGGTAAAAGGAAGCAATATTAAGGTAGAAGAGTCACATCAACATCAAGGTATGCGTCGAGGTGGTCGAACCTCACATAACTTCTCTGGTCGAGGTTGTGGTAGATGGTCAGGATGAGGTGGTGGTCGTTACAATCATGGACAACGACCAACTTGTCGACTTTGTGGCAAGTTGGTCATACAGCTGATGTATACTATTACAGGTTTGACCATAGTCACAATAATCAAAGAAACACTAGTAATCATGAAAATTCAGCAGCTACATTTCTAGCCACACCTGATGTTGTTGGAGACCCCTCTTGGTATGCTGATAATGGCACAACAAATCACATAACGAGTTATCTGAATAATCTAAACCTGAAAATGAACTATTGTGGTATGGTGAAACTTCTTGTTGTTAATGGTAGTCAATTGCATATTGCTCATATTGGTTATTCAAAACTATATCACAGACCCCACTGCACCTTAGAAAAATCTTTCATGTTCCTCACATTACTAGGAATATATTGAGCATCTCTAAATTAACTGCAGATAACAATGTTTTTGCTATATTTGATTCTTGTGTTGTGGTTGACAAGGAAACACAAAAGGATCTGCTCCAGGGGAAACTTAAGGACAGACTCTATCATATGCTCCCTCCATATATTAATATTGATCCTGCTGTCAAGTCATATTCTATTTCTTCTACTCAAAATAAAAAAACCTCTATGTCTAAGACTTTCTTGTGTTCAATTCATGCAATTAATTCCAATAACAAATTGTGGCATCAAAGGCTAGGCCACCTATCTCGTCGTGTTTTAAGTCAAATTATGAAATTTTGTAATGGAAAACATCAAATTAATTCTCTTGTTGATTTTTGTCATACTTGTCAACTTGGCAAAAATCATGCATTACCTTTTTCACTGTCAAAAACACAAACATCCTTTCCTCTTGAGTTAGTGCCTACAGATATTTGAGGACCATCACCTGTGATGTCTTCTAATGGTTTTCGATATTATATAAATTTTATAGATGATTTTTCAAGGTACAAATGGATTTATCATCTTAAATTAAAATCTGATGTTTTTTCTGTGTTTACTCAATTTAAGTCACTTGTTGAAAATAAATTTAATCGAAAAATCAAGACAATTCAGAGTGACTGGGAGGTGAGTATCGGACATTTGCCAAATTTGCTCAACATGGAATTGCTTTTCAGCATTCATGCCCACATATTCATGAACAAAATGGAAAAGCAGAACGTAAACATCGACATATTGTTGAACTTGGTCTTACATTATTAGCCCAAGCATCAATGCCTCCTAAGAATTGGTAGGAAGCTTTTTATACAGCTGTGTATTTAATAAATCGACTTCTTACTCCAGTCTTGAAAGGTTTGTGTCCTTGGGAAAAGCTTTTCCATACTTCTCCTAATTATTCATTCTTACGTGTGTTCAGTTGTGCCTCCTATCCCTATCTTTGCCCTTACAATAAACACAAATTTCAATTTCATACTTCTAAATGTATATTTCTAGGATATAGTGACTCTCACAAAGGATATCGTTGCTTAAGTTCAACAGGTCGTGCGTATATCTCTCTCCATGTGATATTTAATGAATCTGGGTTTCTTTTTACCTCAAATATCATGAGTCATCTAGTGTCCAATCATTCTAATTCTTCAAATCTTTTAATGTCTTGGTTTTCGCTTCCTACTTACATGACTTCTTCTTCTGGTAATCCTTTCCTTAATAGCAATTATATAAGTCCACCAGGGGTTTCTCGTGGAGCAGCGCCACATCATACAACAGTAGCCAAGAATCATTCCTTCATCTCAGAGAAATATTGACACTACTCATGTTCCACCAAACCAACCCAATAATAATCAAGATAATTCTATTCCTGATAGCTCACATGCACCCATTACAACATCTTTTAAGAGTCAACCCATGCAACCAGATAATTCAGACATACCAGTCCCACTTTCATCTGCTCAAACTAAACCTACAACCTCTACACATACTGAGACTACCAGAAGCAAGAATGGTATCTTCAAGCCCAAATATTTTTCAGGTTTAGCCCAATCAATTGTTCATTATGCATCTCTGTCTCATGTTGAACCAACCTCTGTAAAAGCTGCTTAACAGGTTAAGGAATGGAAAAATGCAATGGATGAGGAGTTTTCTACTTTACAACGTAACAAAACATGGTCACTTGTTCTATTCTCGCCTTCATATAATATCATTGGCAATAAGTTGGTGTTTAAACTCAAACGACATGCTGATGGGACCATTTCCTGTCACAAGGCTCGCCTTGTCACTAAAGGGTTTCATCAAACTTCTGGCGTATTTTTTCAAAAACTTTTAGTCCCATTGTTAAAGCTGCTACAATCAGGATCATTTTATCTCTTGATGTAACTTTTCAATGGCCTATTTGACAGATTTACATTAATAATACTTTTCTTAATGGAGTTCTCCAGGAAGATGTTTATATGCAATAGCCTGAAGGATATATTGATCATGCACGACCAAGTCATGTTTGCAAGCTTAACAAAGCATTATATGGGATCAAACAATCTCCACGAGCTTGGTTTGATAAACTTCAGAACACTCTTCTTTGTTGGGGTTTTCAGAATTCTAAGTAGATAATTCTTTGTTCTATCTTCAGTCTAGTAAAAAGTAATCTTACTCCTGATTTATGTTGATGATATATTAATTACAGGAAATGACTCTTCTATAACTCAGACTTTTACTCATGATCTTCATTCAAAATTAGCTCTAAAAGATCTTGGAGGTCTTTACTATTTTCTTGGAATTGAAGTGTTCCGCGATGACACTGGATTATATCTTACACAGTCTAAGTATATCCATGATCTGCTTCAACGTCTGGACTTGGAACATTTGAAACTATGCACTACACTTTCTGCTCCTAACAAGACTCTTTCTGCAATAGGAAGAGAACTTATGTCCAATCCATCTTTGTATCGAAGTGCTATTGGTACACTTCAGTATCTAACTTTCACCAGGCCAGACATTGCCTTCATTGTAAATAAGATGAGTCAATTTTTGCAATGTCCTACCATGAATCACTGGCAAGCAGTTAAATGAGTTTTAAGATATTTGAAAGGCTCTATAACTCACGGTTTACATATTCAGCCAGCTGATTAGTTGGAGTTAATTAGGTTTTCTGATGCTGATTGGGCATGCTGCCCAGATGATCGACGGTCTGTTGCAGGTTATTGCGTTTATCTTGGTAATAACTTGGTCTCATAGTCTTCCAAAAAGCAACATATAGTTGCTTGTTCTAGTACCGAGTCTGAATATCGAGCCTTAGCACATTTAACAGCTGAATTAATTTGGTTTAAGTCACATCTGTTGGAGTTACAGAGTTCTTTATTTTGTTGTCCAATTGCGTGGTGTGACAACATGGGAGCTGGATCATTAGCTAGTAATCCTATATTTCATGCGCGAACAAAACATATCGAGATTGATGTACACTTTGTTCAGGATATGGTACAACGGCGTACGCTTGACGTTCATTATGTTCGTACTCATGATCAAATTGCAGATGGCTTCACCAGGGCATCATCATGATCCGTTTTGAATTTCTTCGATTCAAACTTAGAGTGGTTAAATGACCCTTAAATTTGAGGGGGCGTGATAAGAAAGTGGTTGCTAACGATATTTCAAATTCAAAAATATGATTCTATCCTATGTATGTTATTTTTTTGGGTAACAAATTATTCTTTGTGTGAAACAAACTAGCTTAGTTTGAATTTATTGTTTATCTGATGTATCAAATATTAGGAGCTTTTGTTATTTTGTAACCTCTATATAAATGGAACAGCAACACAAGAAGTTCATGTGCTCAGTTTACAAAACTTCTCTTATTTTCTTACGTGAATAAAAAGAAAACTCGATGGATCTATTGATAAATATAAAGCAAGTTTGGTAGCTAGGGGGTTTTTGATACCTTATGTCCAGTTGTTAAGCTCTCCACCATCCATCTAATTCTCTGCATCTCCCTTATGCATAAGTGGACCATCAGAAAATTAGACATCAACGATGCTTTTTGCATGGATCTTCACCAAAAGATGTCTATACGGTTTAACCTCGGGGGTTTGTTGACACACAATTTCCTCATCATGTGTCTCATCTTTGCAAATATTCAGAGTCTTAAACAAGCACCTCGTGCTTGGTAATACACTCAAAGTTTTCTTTCTCCAGCTCGGGCTTTACAAATTCTCGAGCCAACAGTTCTCTTTTCATTCTACAAAAATATGGCTCTATCATCTTTCTGTTAGTATATGTTGATGATATTATAACTAACCCGAAATGATAAAAACTTATCCATCACTTCATTTCCAGTCTAGCTCGTGTCTTAGGTACTCTTTCTTACTTTCTTGATATTGAGGTCATTCCTCAACCCGATAGACTTTTTCTTTCCTATAGAAAATATATTATTAATATCCTTTCCAAGGCAAAAATATTGGACGTCAACTCTGTTTCCTCGACTATGTTCTTTTCCAATATCCCAACAGCTTTAGATGGTGACCCACTTAGCAATCCCAGTAAATATTTCACAATACTTGGGTGGGTTGCAATGCCTATACTCGCCCCGATATTTCATTCTCTATCAACAAGTTATCATAGTTCATGCACTTTCCAACAAACACTTACTTGTCCTATATAAAAAGACTATTCCTCGATTATGGGCTTTTCTTTCGGAACAAATCCCCTTTACAACTTCATGCATTTTGTGATGCTGATTGGGGTAGTGATAAGTTTGACAAGAATTAAACTGGAGTTTATACAGTCTTTCGTGGATCGAATCCTATCTCCTGGATTTCTAAGAAGCAAAATACAATGGCTTGTGCCAACCCTGTTTTCTACTCACGAATGAAACATATTGCTCTTGACTATCATTTCACTCATGAAGAAGTTTAGCATGGATCTCTTTATGTTCTATATGTCTCTTCTTCGGACTAGTTGGCTGACCTCCTAACCAAACCATTTTTTGATACACGTTTCTCTAGTTAGATCTAAGATTGGTGTTCCTATCAGTCTCCATCTTGAAGGGGCGTACTGGAAAAACAAACTGGTTTGTATATTATTTTGTAAATATTGTAATAATATTTTTTATTATTATTTTGATCAAGTTACTATGTGATCATATTGTAATATGATTAGATTATCATCATATGATTAGATTGAAACTAGGAGTTGTAATCCATTGTCATATATATCTCTCTAGCAGTGGGTCAGTTAACTTCAAAGTCGTCTTCATTTATATGTATATATATGCGAAACATTCATCATAATCAAAATGATTTCTTCTTCCCTTTAAGAAATAATTAGGTAAACGAGTAGAGCTGGCTCGAAAAATGATTAAACTTAAACTCGTGTTGAGTTTAATTTTTGCCGGTTGATTTGAGTTGAATCATCACTCAAGTATTATTCTTTTCTGAAAAGACTGAGGCAAAGATGACTCAAACTCGCAAGCCATCTCGATTTGGCTCATTTATGTCCCTAGCGACCTCGCCTGACTTCGCAAATACATGCACTCAAAGATTGTAGTTGATTGTTGAATTAGCCGTGTTCTAAAAGATAACTCAATTCACTGCGTCTTCTACACATATTGCCACCTATATAATCAAGGAAAGATTTCAATGTTTTTTACACAATACTTTTCAAAACACTAAAATTGTTGTGGAAAGGAGAGAAAGAAAGAACACATGAATAATTATCTGTAAAGATGCGTGTATTATTCTCAATACAAATGAGGCTATTTATAGATTTACAATACCCAAGAAGTCTTGGTGAGCAAATAAAACACTACTAGGGTTTCAGGATTAGTCATCCATACTAGAATACTATTTACAACACTCCCCCTTGAATGACTATCTATACATTAACTGCCACGTTAAAAACCTCGTTTGGGGAAAAGCCCAATGGGAGAAAACCTACCAAACTAGGAAAAAATAGTACAGTTAGTTTCAGAATATCAATATACTACCTCATTAAAACCTTACCAGGAAAACCCAGTGGGACAAAACCTAAAAGAAAGAAAAAGAGTACAGCTACTTCCCCTGATGTTGATCACTGCAAATCTTTAAATTGGCGCATACCAATTTGATGTACCATTCTAAATGTAGATGTTGGTAATGCCGTTGTGAATAAGTCAGCCACATTATCACTTGAGCGAATCTGTTCAATATCGATGTCACAACTCTTTTGAAGCTCATGTGTATAAAAGAACTTGGGAGAAATATGCTTTGTCCTATCACCTTTGATATAGCCTGCTTTGAGCTGTGCAATACAAGCAGCATTGTCTTCTATAATACAGTTGGACTTTCCTTCGTTGAAGCTAATTTGCTAGACTCTTGGATGTGATGCGTCATATTCCTTAACAATACACGTTCTCGACTTGCTTCATGGATTGCAATTATTTCAGAATGATTTGAAGATGTTGCTGTCAAGGTTTGCTTCACAGATCTCCATGATATAGCGGTTCCTCCATATGTAAATACATACTGCTTGTGACTTGGCTTTATGTGATGGAAACAAGAAAAAAATAGCAATAATTTCAAAAATTATTTTCTTTTAAAACAGGATCGATCTGGACGTTTAATTCAATATAAGAATTCACGATTAATTGCCTAAAGAGAGTGCAGCGGAATATACCTTTGACAAGCAATTAATCCCACGAACAATTGGTAAGAACTGCAGATCCCAACCCTTAGATCTTCTCCGGAATGCTTCCAAGTCCTGGATTGCACTGGCGAGTGGGCGCCGCTAGGAATTCTCCAAAGAACCCGACACAAGAGCCGAACAGTAGAGAATTAATTCTCTACGAGAATATTGTAGAGAGCGCGGCTATTCCCGGGATTGAGAAATAAGACCGCCCGCTTCCCCTATTTATAGGGAAAAATCTAAGGCTCCTTCGTGTCTTGCAAGATATGAGAGTTCTATTCCTAGTAGGTTAACCCTAGAGTCCTTTCCAAGTAACTCTAATAACTTCCAGAAGCTTCTAGAGGGACCCAATCAGATTTACATAATTAGGCTCCCAATAATTAAATCCAGTTAAGCTGATCCAAACTGTCCGATTTAATTATTAATAATTCGTACACTCCACTAAAGACGAATTATTGCAACTCCTAATTATATAAATAATCACAGGAACTAAAATAATTAATTCTGCAATTAATTATCCTCTTGAGTTATCAATCTAACAGTTGGTACCCGTCTTATGATCCAATAATTAATTAAGCATGTACCTGACCGTATCACCTAATTAATTATACACTTTGCTTAACTCTCAATCATCACTGCTATGATTTCTATTTAGCATGATCCGCTAAATACTAACGTTAGATTCCTGAAATCATACTTGCAGATGATTAATTTAAGCAGATCATTTAACTCTTTATTCAAGAGCAAACTGATTCCTCTCGCAATATGCATTTCATTATTTCACTCTCCTCCAGTTCCCAACATGCAGAGTATATTGACCAAATATTTATTTAGTCTCACTCATAGCATATCAAAGTTCCTTAAGATTGCTTCATAACAGAACCTACCCGAGATAGATTCAGACTAACCGTATGACAGTCATGTGAAACTTTAATTCACGCACACGGTCATGCTTAGGAATTAAATTCACACAATGGTCCAGTCCAATATACTTATCCCAAAGTATAACAATATCACAACTTACAATCTTCACTAGTCACGACGATCAAGACAAATCGCCTACTCAATAGAGTTAAAGTAACAATAAATGAGCCTCGATAGAATAAAGTGTCAACCTTTATTCTCAGCTCAGGACTAACGTCTTTTCAGTTGAAATATAAGATGTATCTTCCGTACTTATCTACAAGTACCCATTTCTATATTATCTCAAAGCAACCGATGTCCCTTCTTTACTGCTCAAATATCGTAAATCCGCTTAGAGAACATACACATCACATTTATTCAATAAATAAATGATTACTTATTCATACTTCGGTTACTGTCCTAACACTTTATTGGGCACATATACCAACAATTCTCCCACTTGCCCATAAAGTGTATGTCTCAAATTTTGCTTGCCCACAGTGTCCAGATTAACCCCGAAGTGCTTATGAGCTCTTCATGAATAGATCAGCTGGGTTATCTGCCAAGGCAATATTGAAGACTAATACACTATACAACGGACAATTATGTGTTTCCCTTTTGGATGGCTTCTTAGTTCTTTTGCACTGGCTACCACCCCACTCTTTTTGCAATTAAGCGAAATGAGGTTTACCACTGCAGGTACCACCTAAGTATCCGTAAGGATTTTACCCTGAAGCCTATCGACTTCATCAGCTTCCTGACAAGCTGATACGAATTCAGCTTCTATGGTAAAATCTATGATGCAGGACTGCTGATGCAGGACTGCTAATGCAGGGCTGCTTCACATTCCTTCATATAAGAGCATCACCACCAAGGAAAACACTGTTCCCGATATAGATTTTCAAAAATCTACATCTAACTGAAAACTGAGTTAGTGCAGCTATATGGAACCAACTCTTACATTAAGTAGCAGTATATAATCTATCATTCTCCAAAGATACTTGAATATATGCCTTACTGCTACCCAGTGCTTCGGTTCTAGATATGATTAAAACCGACTCAACATCCCAACAGCATAAGAAATGTCTGGTTTAGTGCAAAGCATGACATACATGAGACTATTCATAATCGAAGCATAGGATATCATACTCATGCCTTCTACCTTGTTAGGGACATAAGACACATCCCTTCGACAGGTGAACTCCATGCCCACAGGGTAAGAACCTTTTATTGGAGCACTACATTTGCAAACCTTACCAGTATTTTGTTTGTGTATGAAGCTTGTAACAAGGCAATCCACTTATACTTGCGATTCTGTATTATCTGAATCTCTAGAATATAGCTGGCCTTGCCCAAGTCCTTTCATACTGAATTGTTGGCCCAACCACGCTTCCGCTGTGGATTACATTCTCACATCATTTCCGACAAGCAATGTTTTATCCACACAAAAGTACTAGAAAACTATACTGCTTTTTCTTATAAATGCAGGGTTCGTCGAAGTCTGGATCAAAACCATATGTTTTAGTCACTTCGTCAAATCTTTTGTTCCATGACCTGGATGCTTGCTTAAATCCATAAATGGACCTATGCAATTTGTAGAATTTTAATTCTGTCTTGGTGTAATGAATTCGTCTGGTTGCATTATCAAGCCGTCCATTCAAGAATGAGGTCTTGACATCCACTTGCCAAATTTCGTAATCGAAATAAGCCGCAATGGATAAGAAAGTCTGAATGGATTTGAGCCTAGTGACCTGAGAAAATGTCTCATCTCTATAGTTACTAATCCCATTTTGAAGGCTTCAGCTTTCCCATCCATTCCTCCATTTCTTTTGTAGATTTCTCGCACCTTATGGGTTTTATCCCTTCAAGTGCATCTACAAGCTCCCAGACCTTATTGGAATACTTAGATTCCATTTCAAATATCATTCCTATCTTCCAAGACTCTGTATCCATATCCTCCATTGCTTCTCTGAACATTTATCAGATTATCTTCTTATTCTATGGAGATCACTGTATAGGATTCTGCCACTAACAAATAACTTGCGTTTTTTCTGATGATCCTCTGACTACGTCTAAGCAATGGAGGCTCGTGGACCTTCTTGATTGGTCTGCGCATTTTCGACTCTGGCATCTGCCACCAAATTTTCGTTCTCATCATCCAATATGTTTGCAGATTGAAGCGAATCTTCTTGACGTCCACTCAAATCCTGCACCCAATGGATACTACAGTAGGAAATCTAGGGATCTAAGATTGTGTTGTTGGGCTAGATGACTTAGGAATAAATTTCCTCATCTTTTCCAGCATAATCTTTTGATTTGTACTCCCCATCTTCTATATACTTATCCACTAAAAAAGTTGCATTTGTCAAAAACAAATACTTTCTTGTCTTGAGAATTATAGAAGCAATATCCTCTTATCCCTTTAGGAAAGACAGATAGGGTAGAGAACACTGACATGATTTGTACCATGTCCAACAAGATTCTATTTTCTCCTGACCGACACAACATCTTTCTGGTAATACCCAGATGTGTCTAGATAGGATCCTATCCCATGTTCTGAGAAGTTCTCCAAGAACTTGCTAGATAAGTATTTGCCACTTTGATCATATCAAAGTGCTTTAATAATTTTAACCAGATGTTTCTCAACCACAGTCTAAAAATCCTTTAATTTCATCAAATATTTTAGACTTTCGATTCATCAGGTAAAATAGTTATTTCTTGAGTAACCATTCATAAAAATACGAAATACTCACAACTATTTAGCATTAGCGTGTTCATAGGATCACAATCACCGTAAGACACTAATTCAAAGATTTGTCTGATTCGTATGACTTCTTTGGTCATTTCACCTTCCAAACATGATTCACCAGTTGGCATAGACTCGACCTCTAAACAATTTAGTGGTTCATCCTCGACCAATCATTTGAATCTTGTTCAAGATAGTATGTCCAAGTCTAAGATCCCAAATATAAGTCTCATTAGTTTGAGAGAACCTTGTTAGTAAGCAAGTTTGTTGTTACTTTCATTTGATAGTAGAGTTTGATGGGAAAAAGAAAACCCTTATCACTATCAAAAGGTAACTAAACATATCTCATTGCTTCCGCTGAAATAACTGCTCATTTGTGTATAGAGAGAAATTCTCTTAACCAGTTTTTCCGTCCTCCTGATGAACTTTTGCAGCTTAATGCACACTTATTTAATAATCCAAATTATACTACTCAGGAACCAGTACAATCTGTTACTAAATAAGAACTCAGATAAGAAAGATTTCTTTGTACCTGCCTTTAGGGCTTTATACAATCTTTCTTTTAATATCCCATGACCATAGTTAGAGTACTTGCCTTTAGGGCTCTCTATCTATAACGGTCATTTTCCTGCCAAACAAATAGCTCCCTCTTATTTCTTCTTTTACCCGAAGGCTCAAGATACGAGGTACCATTTTTAGCTAACCAAAGTATGTATACCTTTATCTTTCAGATCTATTTATACTTTAGGCAAAATATTCTGAAAATGTATACGTAATTCGAGTCATAATACTCAAATATTTCATTAAGGTCTAGGATTACCATGCAAGTAGAACAATCTACTTTTCTAATCCTTCTTTATTACTTTGGCATAGGGTATTAATAAAAAACACAAACTTGAGCTTCCAGCATAAATA
>CAVNYN010286195.1:0-12075 GCA_963692815.1 Nyctanthes arbor-tristis | reverse complement strand
GGCTAATTTGTTTATTAGCACAATAATGATCAACGTCGTTTTTTGGCATTAAGAATCAACATCTCGTATTAAATTAGCTACCATTTTATCAATAATAACTAGATTTCCACTCGTGCGTTGTCCAAGTAGAGTTATAGAAGAATTTCGATAATAAAATGTAGTGTAATTGTACTTGTTAGTCTTGATGTTGAAAAGAAATAAAAAGACGGGACTTGCATGCAATTATTGGCTATCGTATACTAGAAAGCAATATGTAGTTGATTCTCTATTTTGCACTTTAGTTGTGTCGAATAGCACACGAACACTTATGTTTTGAAACTCATATTACATATGTTAATGTAAGGAAGATAAAGACCAGAAATTACATGCAGGGGACATCATTCAAATAAAAGGCACATACGGGCAGTTCAAATGTATATTTATGAGGAGCAATTAAAGTTGTTAATCTTGTGCACTAAATAAATAAAATTTAGGTAAAGATTTGTTGCATAATGGAATCTGTATTATTGGTCTCCATTCTTCTGGTTGTATGCAACTTACATTAAAATCAACGAATTATTTGCCAAATTTCAAACTTGCATTAAGGAATGCAACAAGGACCAACAATTTACGATTAGACAATTATAATCCAATACGATGAATGCCACTTAATGGAAAGGTTAAATACGTATAATCTTTATTTTGGAATGACCACATTTTGCTTCAGGCACGCCATTAATATCTCAAATTCTCTTATAGGATTAAATATTAATCCAAGTTGGAACATTTAACTTGGTATATTTATTAATAACTATGTAGTCAATAATCTGAAATGTATATTATCTTGCAAACTTTAAGTTTGCATTATACATGCCAGGATTACGATTACACATTTTATATACTTGTTACCAAATATCAATTCCTCCCCCTAGTATTCAATTTAACAAACAGTACGAAAAACACGATACAATATATCATCCTTCACGAATGAAACATACAAATAGGAATTCAAATCCGTCGTGTGTTCTCAACATTAAGATAATATCCATCTTCGTACACATAGTGGAGCTGTAATATCCCCAAAGTTTTAATTTGAGATCAATAAACTTCAAATATATTGTATGACAATTTGATCATTTTGATAAGTTAAAATTTTGGTGGTTAAACTTATTCTAACTTAAATAAAAGGAACTTAAGTAAATAAATCAAAGTAAAGTGACTAAATTATAAGGCGACACAAAGTATAAGGACTGTTCGAGCAATTTGTCGCCAAGTGTATGAGACTACATTGCATCACTTGTCGCGACGTGATTGATGGAACTCAAATCTTTATTAAAAACAACTAAATCCTAACTATTATATAAAGGGCTTAAGGGTCCTCAGAGTTTCCTAACATCCTAACCTATTCCCTTTCTCTCCCAAACCTTCCAAAATTCGTCCAAAAGTGGCAAAGGTAGAGAAACAACCATTAAAACCTACCAAAACACCTATTTGTCTCATAGAAAAGGCTCCTTACCATATATAGAAAGATTCTAACTTAGAAAACTAACCTTAATTGAAGAATATCGAGGTTTTGGAGGCACTTTTCTGCATTAGAGTTATTGAAACAATCTTTGACAAATCTTTGAGGCGAGTAACGCATGTCTTGGTTCTCTCCCTCTCTTGATACGTATGATTAAGTGATCTTGGCATTTTTTGTGAGTAATATATGTATTGGTTCTATCTCTTGACTCTCTCTTTTGGCTCTCTCCCTCTTTTGGAACTCGTGCCTTCCTTTAATTTTGTATTTGGCCTTTGATAATTGACGGTACACTATTGCTCCGAATAAACAATTATTCCTTGCTCTTGGGCCTCGCTCGTGGCACTCTCTACCCGCTTTGCTTTGCTATGTGGTATTATTTATGGTATTATGGCCTAGCTATATGGTCTTGGTCATTTTTTATATTTGTACCGTATAGCTTATGGGTAGAGGCTAAACTAGTGATGTACCCGAGCTTTGTATCTTTGTCAACATGTGATCTTTCTTGCATTACTTTGCGTGGGCCAATACATGTCTTTATTCACTGAGTACTTTGTACTCACTCCCATCTTCTACAATCCTATAGGTATTGAATTTAGAGCTTTATGACCAGATCGACACAAGATTGGAGAAGATACATGAATGTGATCGAGATTTTGGTGTATGGCCGAGGTTTCGTTGTGGATAGCTCATAAAACATTTAATGATCAGAGTGCGCAACGAAAGCATCACTTTTGTATTTGTAAAGTCTTGCCCTCGATTTGGAAAATGATTAATTTCTCAACCGCTTTCACGACCAGTACTTTGAGATAATAAGGTAATAGATTTGGGGGCGTGACAAAGTGGTATCAGAGCATAATTCTACGGCCTCACATACATGTATCACTCTAATTTGGACAGATCCATGCACTTACAGGTATTGAAATTGTTTATATTAATTAATAATTAGTTAAATTTGACCTTTGTGATATTATTATCGTATAGAATTGACTCGTAAAAGTTTATCAATTGCAATGAAAACAAGAAAATTGGTAGGAAGAAGACTGGGAAAAAAATAAATAAAAAAATTTTTTTGCCTACCATGCGGCCGCATGAAACCACGATGGACCCCGGAATGCATTCTATGGCCTACGTGGGCAACAGAAAAAAATCCGTCAAGGTCAGTGGTCACATGAGGCCACACCAAGGGTGCATGTGGCAGCACAAGCCAAAATCAGTATTTTCCAAAAATTACCGTCAGAAGTCCCTGAACTTTCTAATTCATTTCAGATTGATCTAAAACATTTATTTTATGCCCATTTAAGCTTCAAACTTTATTTCTTTCAAATGATGGACCCTTATGTCAATTAGAAATTTTCTTTTAGCTATTTTGCACCCAAATCTTATTAGTTATTATTTAACTTATTTTGAATAAAGTTCAAATAAATTACGTTATTCTATGTGAATTAGATCATGAATATTTAGTCAACTCGACTTTTGTGAATTTATGGGTTGGATAAGATTTTGGCACTACACATGGTAAAAGAAGTAAGAGTGCGCAGCGGAAGCAATTTATCCGATTGCGCACTGTGCTTCTGATAATAATAATAATTATCACCGCATTACTTAGCGAATTTCGAGGATGAAATTCATTTAAGGGGGGGAGATTGTAACATTTCCAAAGTTTTAATTCGGGATCAATAAACTTCAAATATATTGTATGAACAATTTTGTTATTTTGATAAGTTAAAATTTTGAGGGTTAAACTTATTCTAACTTAAGTAAAAGGACCTTGAGTAAATAAATCAAAGTAGAGTGACTAAATTATAATGTGACACAAAGTATAAGGACTGCTGGAGCAACTTATCGCCAAATGTACAGTGCCACATTGCGTCAATTGTCACGACATGATTGGCGGAACTCAAATCTTTATTAAAGACAACGAAATCCTAACTACCATATAAAGGGTTTAAGGGTTCTCAAAGTTTCCTAACCTCCCAACCTATCCCCTCTCTCTTCTAAACCTCCCAAAATTCGTCCAAAAGTGGCAAAGGTGGAGAAATAACCATTAAAACCCACCAAAATACCTATTTGTATCTTGGAAAAGGCTCCTTATCATACATAGAAAGATTCTAACTTAGAAAACTAGCATTGATTGACGAATATCGAGGTTTTGAGGGCACTTTTCTATATTAGAGTTATTAAAACAATCTTTGACAAATCTTTGAGGTGAGTAACGCATGCTTTGGTTCTCTTCCTCTCTTGATACGTATGTTTAAATGATTTTGGCATTCTTTGTGAGTAATACGTGTATTGGTTCTATCTCTTGGCTCTCTCTTTCAGCTCTCTCCCTCTTTTGGAACTCGTGCTTTTCTTTAATTGTATTTGGCCTTTGATAATTGACGGTGCACTATTGCTCTGAATAAACAATTATTCCTTGCTTTTAAGCATCGCTAGTGGCGCTATCTACCCACTTTGTTTTGCTATATGGTATTCTTTATGGTATTATGGCTTAGCTATGTGGTCCTAGCCATTTTGTACATTTGTATCGTATGACTTACAGGTAGAGGCTAAACTAGTGATGTGCCCGAGCTTTGTATCTTTGTATCTTTGTTAACTTGTGATCTTTCTTGCATTGCTTTGCGTGGGCCAATACATGTCGTTATTCACTGAGTACTTTGTACTCACTCTTTATCTTCTACAATCCTGTAGGTATTGAATTTAGAGTTTTATGGCCTGATCGTCCCAGAAGTAGAGAAGATATATGTAGATGATCAAGATTTTGGTATATGACCGAGGTTTCATTGTAGGTAGCTCACAAAACACTTAATTATTAGAGTACGCAGCAAAAGCATCACGTTTATATTTGTAAAGTCTCATCCTCGATTTTGAAAATGATTAATTTCTCAAATGCTTCCGCTACCAATACTTTGAGTTAATAAGGTAATAGATTTGGGGACGTGACAGGAGCAACTATACATATCGTACTTATAAACTTTAGAAGGAGGCTTCTGACTGTAAGCCAAATATAAGGCATGTTATATAAGAATATTGCTGCATGTGAAAAATCAATATAACTTAAACATAAATGATTATTCTTAATTAATGGTGTAGCAAATAACTCGAGTTGTATAACATTATTTTGCTAAACTATTGGCAATAAAATATCCCAATCAATATATGAATAATTGAAGACCTTTGAGATAAAATTCACTAGTAAGATACATATGTCTTTATTTCAATATCAAGAAATTTTGCTTATAATCGATCAATTGAGCAAATATTCTCACAAACTTCTGATTACGAGTTTGACATGTAACTTCAAGTGGATCAAAATTCGTAAAATATCTAGAAGGGTCTGTATAGAGGGTTAGTGAGGGTGAGTGGGCCCACAATATGGTCCACTCGGAATATTTTCCAGATATATGTTACCTAGTTATAATATTTTCCTGAGAACTTACAGCGCACTAGAATTCTTTTAAGTGGAAGAATCTTCAAGTTCTTTGCATGATTCTTAATATTTCTTATCATTAACAAACTAGGATAGTCTAACCAGTCATGTAAAATAATAAAATTTCCATGATGTTGAACTTTTGGTTCAATATAACTAGTAATTTTGTATTTGAACAGTACAACCAAAGCTTCTTAAGTAAGCGACATCATATTCTATACTAAAGACATGTTGTATGAGAGAATATTGATGATAGGTTATTGATTTTATACGAACTATCCCCATAGCATGTAATATGACAATATCCCAAATAGAAGTTGGGAGTTTTGTTTTCATAGACAGTGTTTTAGCAATTAATTGAAGATATTTTATGACAGCCTTAATCTCACATCACTGGGTGAAGAAATGAGACCACTTTTTAAGTTAAGAGATCCACTCTATCTGACATGAGGCCTTTTGGATGAGAACTCAAGAGCAAAACTGTGTAGGCTAAGCCTAAAGCGGACAATATCATGTCAAAGTGGAGTGGGTCGTTACATATTTAATAAAAAGTTTTGCTAAACCATTTTAAGTGTATACATAAGCAACTAAATATTCAACCTCAATTCTGATTGCTATACAATGATTGTTGAATGTTTGAGATCTAAACTCACTAGCATTATTAGGATGAACTAGTAATTTTACCCGTGCGTTGCAGGGGATGTCGTGGCCAAATAATTTAAACAATTCAACAGTATTATTTATCGTTGTATAAAATATTTTGAAATCTGTACAACGTAATGTTATACACGCTTGTGTGTAAAAAAAATAATAATAATAATAATCTCTTACCATAATTTATTAAACCCACTATAACATGTCTTAGATGGACATGAATCATAGATTTATTTGTTATAATAGCAAGTTACAAAACCAGTAAGAGACTGGTTGTGAAATCTACAAAAGATCATATCACTGAGATCAACAGGGAAGCAAGACGATAACCTGCATTTTATAAACAAACATGGATTCTATTAGAATGAATATTAATAACATCATGTTAAAATTAACCAAAAACCAAAAGATTTCTCAGCTAACAATGGGAGAGTCAAACACGCTATAAATTATTGAAAACCTCCTTGTATACAACATTCAAAGTAGAACTGCTGGGTTGACCATAATTACCACATATCATAAACTTCAACCCATTCTTACTCGTGAATCCTGAAACTGCTACATATAACTGCTCATGTGTGAATACTGGCTGGCGCAAGAAAATATCAACATTCTCAAGGGACTGTATCCGACTCTTATTAATGGTCATCGCATTCAAATCAGTTAGTGAATTTAGGAGCATAATTTTATAATTTTTCAAGTTTTTTTAACATAGAACATACCATTAATGACATCAGTCAAGTGGCTTCTATACCCACTCGATCTTTGGCGATCATATAATGATCTAGTAGTCATGTTCAAAAAATTATTTATAGGTTTGACAGCCCTCGGCCTCTTGGGACTAGTTACATTGTTAATACCAATCCTTAATTCATTGCTATTCTCGTCGGTTTGCCATCGTCTTCCACTATTTATGGCAGTTGAGATTGTCAATCTTCTCATGATTTTGCTTTAAAAAGTCAAAACGAATTGTCATATATTAATAAAAAAAATTATCACATGAATATGATTAAAGCGATGAAGGCTTGTACGAAAATAAGGTTTATATTATTAATGTAGATTATATGCTCAACAATAGAAAAATAAATCAACAATACTTTTATATATAATAGAATCTATTATATAAACTACACAGAATCTGTGGTAAAAAAATCGACCGTGCATTATACATAAAATATATTCTACATATTACACATGGAATATATAGTATATATCAAAATATATACTATAACCTATAGTATAGAAATAAAAGGGTTGGTGAAAATTAATTAAATAATTAGAAGTATAGCAATTTTTAATGAGTAAATCAACAAAAAGTGAAAACCTATTTTTTTTCACATACTACATAGTATACATATAATAATTTTTCACATACTACATAGTATACATATAATAATCTATATTATAATAAAGTTAAATAGGATACAATGACTATGAATTAAATACAGTTAGCCTTTTAAAAAATACTGATTCTAACATTGAGTACATAAACTAAAGCTTGATATATAATCCAGGCGTTAATTAAAAAAAAAATTTTTTGTTAGTAAAATGCAAGCAAATTTGCATTATGGATTATTGTTGTTTTTCATTAAATTCAACTCACTCTTTTATGGCTTCATATTTAATATACGTTGATTGTATACAAACAATCTCAGTACATATGTGATACTAAAAAGGACAAAACAAACAATTTGGCATGGATGTTTCCCTTATAAATAAAAAAAATATATATATATATAAAGAATAAAATAATAATTAAAATAAATCTGCCTTACAATTGTTAAATAACAAATATGCAAATCAAGAATAGTACATTGAAGTGCCGGGAAGAAATGCACAAAGTAGATGATGGAGAGATGATAAAGAATGCTCGAAAGGCAACAAATGAAAATTTATGGTGAAGAATATATAAATCCGCAAACTGTTAAACTAGAACCGGGCATTCAAACGGTAATGGAGTAATCAGAGGCTCGTAGCTAACCTGTAATTGCGAAAATGCGCTACAGGCAGAATATGCCATGTTGAAAATGTTCGAGCTTTGATGGCGGAAAATAGTGGATCAACGCACCGGTTAAAATCGCCAACCAAACTGCGCAAAACGAAATGATGCGATATAACGTGGTATGACCAGGACTGCCTCAGGTACAGAAAATTGAATGTTGCGAATAGTCGAGTCTGATGGCCGGAAATGGTAGACTAATGCAGTGGTGAAATTTCCTCAGGCAAAGTTTATCCGTGGTTAAAAAATGAAGTGAGGCTAAGGTTTAATTATAGCATAAAAGGGATTATTGTGGACTATGAAACTAATTGAGAATAAATCACTTAAATACAACATACAAAACTTGAATCATTGACGGGTAAATGCTCCCTACTAAATTGAATGAAATCGGGTAATTTTAGTTAAATAGTGAATATTTATTTTTAAGGGAGTATGATTTTATAGATAAATATGTATAGAAATCTTAATTTAAAGAACCTGTCTCACAAAATTTAAATACTGGATGAGCATTATCTTAGGAAAGAATATATGAAAAGAAGAATATAACAGATTTTAGTGGGTTATGATTGACGGGTAAATGTCTCCTACTAACTAGAATCAAAGCGGGTAATTTTAGATAAATAAGGTATTCATTTTTAATGGATTTTTATTTTTTGAGTAAATTCATTTTTAATGGATTAACAATATGAAATAAGGTAAAAACCGGATTCATATAATCAATAAAATTGCATGCAATATGGTTATTAACATACAATATGTGAAAGTTTCCTTTAATGTAAGGGAACTTATATAGAAAATGTAAGATGTTGATTTAGTTATTTAAATTATCTTTTTTTGTGATGTTCTCTGTGTAAGGTGACAGGCGCAATCGCAAGTGCACGATATCGTTCAAGTAGTATAGGACTAGAAGAGTCCCGAATATCGATCCCACAGGGAAAGTTGTTACCTATTTCACTTGAGTCAATTTCACACCAGTTAAATAAGAAAATTAAAAGTGTGTAAAGGAATAATGATGTTGTTTAAACTAAAATTAAATACTCTATCTATTTTAATCTAAGAAGCAACTTAAATTTAGGACTATAGAATATATGAATGAAAGCGTTGAGACTCACGAATCCACAATAAACAGGCGTTCCAATTATGCAATCCACTCATGACAATTCACCATCACGTGCTCACAACCAGTTTCACAAGTTTAATTGAAAACCTCTCTCGAGCAAATTCAAATCTACCCAACCAAGTAAACCCACTATATCTCTATGTGAATTTCAACCTAGTTGAGTGCATTAATTAACAAGAAACCATTTTTGTGGTCACACAAATCATAAAAGGATATTCCTATCTTCTATGCAATTTATGTTTTCTATTGAAGTGCTAAATTGGTGAGTTACCTCTCGGTTTCCTCACGAATTCACTAACGCAATTACAAGTTGATCGGGCTCATAAAAGGTAATTACATATCACAATAGAAAATAAGTACACAATAACAATTAAAGTCATGAATGGGATAAACACAATCAAAACATATCTATTGCTTCATCGATTGTCTCAACAAGGAAAATTAGTTACGCATAATAAATGAATTCATAACAAAAGCATTCATAGAGTTCGAATACATGACCAGATTCTAGAAATAAAAGACGAAGAATAATGAAGGAAACGTTTGCACCAAACGAAGAACTCCGCTCTTCAATCTTCACGCGAACCTCAGCTTCAACCCTTGCTCCAATCGTTTAGCCCTCAAGAATTATTTTCTATCATCCATCCTCCCTTTCTACCGCAGGGTTCTCGTTCTTTTATAGTTAGGGAGGCCTTAGAACCCTAGAATGTGTCAAAAAGGTCCGAAAACGCGTAAACGGATTTCCCCCGATACGGGCCGCGGGTGGCCGCGGGTATGCTTGCCGCGGCCTAGCCGCGGCCAACAGAATCTCATCCAGTCCCGCGGGTGGCCGCGGGTTTGCTTGCCGCGGCCTGCCCGCGGCCTACTTCCGTGGCGTGCGGTTTAGTCCCTGTTTTGAGTTTTTCTTGCGACAACAGTCCTTTTCGGTTTTTCCCTTCTTTTAAACACATCCCTAATCTTCTTGGACTCTGCGTAAAGGTCCCCACTCTCTTTAAACGCATCACAGATGATCTTTTCAACCCGAACTCTCGAACAAGCGCACCTCAATGCTATTTCTTGAATGTAAAGTCTCAATTTGGTTCAAAAATCATTCTTTTTCCTTGTATCACTCCAATTTGAGCTTTTCACCTGTATGAACCATATTCACACAAATTAGGTAGAAATCTGCTCGATTTCATATAGAATTGCATAAGTTAAGAGAAGTATTTTTGCATATAAAATACACTTATCATTTGGTATTATAATTCTTTCGACTTCTCTCAACATACCAAAACATGGCACCGCAATGTTCGCACTTAAATACATGATCTCCAATATCATAATATTCTGTGAAAAATGTTATATCATGCTATATACAGTCAAACCTAAAATTTGGAGAATGGAATAGTTTAAATATCAACAGAGACAAGGCACATGTTGTCCATATTATTATAGAATATTAAATATAAATAGATAATAAATTATTTGAATAAAGGTTCAGCAGGCTTATCCAACTTTGAATATAATGATCAAAATAGAAGAATGTTACTGGAAATAGAAATCTGGGTTGAAATGGCTAATAGGGGTGATGGAAACACTAAGTTCTTCCATGCTTCCATCAAAAAGAGGAGGTGTATTAAAAAATTGCTGGGATACAATCTGAAGGTGGAACTGAAATCAAGCGGCAGGTTCAACTAATTGATTCTGTTGTTGCATTTTTACAAAATTTACTTACTTTTGAGCAAATTAAATACAGTTTGATGAGAATGTTTTGAATGTTATATTGTTATTCCTCAAATTGTTACAAAAGAAGACAATAAAATGCTGATTGATATTCCATCAATGGTTGCTCAACTCCTATATTCAGTTATTCATGTACTGGAATATTTAAATTTGGTTCTCAACTGGGGAGGAAAAGGTCTGGCTATTCCTTTCTTGATACTTTGGTACATTTGGTATGCTTGAAATGTTAAAAGGCATAATAATACAGCCATTTCTAGCTCTGCCATTGTACGAATGGTTAGGAGATTGTGGAAGAAACTTTGCTAGTATTATCAGAAGGAACTTTCGAAACAGAAAAGAATCAGGGTGGTTAGCTAAAAACACCCAGATCATGGCTGGGTTAAATTAAATACATGTGGTGCCCTTAAACAAGATGGAGGTGCTGCTGATAAAGGACTGATCAGAGATTCTTGGGGAAATCTGATATTGGGATATTATGAATATTTTGGAGATTGTTCCATGTTACTGGCGGAGCTTAAAGCAGTAGAAGCTGGGTTGGAACTATGTATAAAACAGAATCTGCAGCAAATTATAGTGGAAGTTGATTCTATACTGGCATTCAATAATTTTGTACCAAATAGGGGTTTTATGGAGCTGTGAAGATCACAAGGCCTTGAAAGGAATTCTCCGCTGGATAAGTTGAATTATTCTTACATATGAATAGATGATTAGCTTTTTTATTTATATTCCAGTTGTATAGGATATGTTAATCACATTCAATTTGTTTGTTCATTCATCCATAGATAGTTTGAGCTTGTAATGGAGTAGTGCTCCAAGTGTGGTTGAATTTCACTACCCCTTTATGTTTCAGCCACCATATTTTTTCCAGAGAGTACGCAATTTCCCAAGCAAGCTTATTTCTCCTTTGAATACAGAATTTTAAAGCAATTGAAGAATTCATTTTTACCATGATCTGCATATAGCCTTTATCGAAACAGATCTGTAAACCAAGCTCAACAGCTCTCAAATCAGCCGATCATAGGATCGAACGAATTTCAAAATAATCATAAGAACCCAGCAGAAAGTCTACATCAAATGTAAAGCCCCATCAATATTTAGTTCTCCCGTATTGGATGTGAGCCCCTTCAGCAAATTCGCTTTCCTCAACAACTGCAAGACTTGCCAAATTTTGTCTCCACCACCAATAACCAGTCCTTTATGTTTGGCAAAATAGCCAGTACTCATTGGACCCTATTGTGAGATGGCTATTTAAATTTTTAAGGTGAATCTAAATAGCAGATTTTGTAAACTTTATGGGCTATTATAATTTATAAATCCAGTCTTTTGAAAAATTCTATAATATTTTAACCAGGCTTTTTATTGATTCAAATGAAATTCTAAGTGTCAAATGATCCTATACTGGTTTGAATGATTTTAATTAAGAACTCAATAGTTTGCCTCTTTCATTTCTATATCAACTTGTTATTTTGTAAACAATTAATTATTTTCAAAACATTATACGCCTTAATGAGCTCTCGAACTTTCTAGGATTAAACTATTCTCCATCAAGACGTATATAAGGACAGCACAAGCTTCCACAAAGCCATAAATTATTATTGAATTTAAAAAATATATATATTTTGGGTCGTGATAGCGGTGATCCAATCACAACC